>JAOBAT010114190.1:0-37345 GCA_026413305.1 Hydrozoanthus tunicans
TACTTGTCTACAAATAGTACTTGTTTGCGAATATAATACTTAGCCCACGATCATTTTGGTCAGCAGCATTTATTATTTCAATATTTTAAGTTTTAACACGGCCACTAGTGTCTAACTAGAAAACTAATTCGTTACTTTGGACACTAGACGATTCCAAAAATACTCATAAACTTTTATTTTTGCGCAACTACGTACTAAAAGAATAAATATCATTTTCAATTAACTATGTAAGAGCTGCCGCGAAATGTGAATAAAGTCATGTCTTGGCCAATCATTGCGGATTGCTGCATGATAAAAATACATCGCCATATCTTATCAACCGCAGCCTACAAGGATTGATTGATTGATAGCTCGCTGATTTCTATTCAAGGCCATGTTAAAAAACATGTCTTGCTGATCTGAGGACTGACAACTTTTTGTAACCTTTCTATTCGACCAGGTTGAGGTTTGTAAGGCAATAGTAGCAAGAAGAACCTGACTCAGTTTAATGAAAAGCAAGCGAGAGCCTCTTTGATCCCGGCAAGTCGAGATAAAATCTGGCATTTACATGCAAAATCTGGCCGAGACAAGTTCAACATGGATTGTTTTCTTGACATCTCCCGTTCGTTGAACGCAGTCAATTTCGTCCATTTCTGCATGATTTAATTTGGAACAGAAGTAAAAAAAATGATTGTAAAAAGGTACTAAATAAATAAATTGAATTGAATTGAATTGAATCGGCCTTCTGTCCACGCGAAACCAGTTAATCCGCTCACCGAAACCTCAGCTCCAGAGTGGATTTTTTTAATCCGCCGAGTTCGCGGATTGGTGTGGACGACCGAAACTGAATATTTTTAAATCCACTATTATGAAGCGGGTCTTGCTTTCGATCAAGGCCCCGTCCACACAGAAAAATATGCGGTTTCAAAAGTATCCGGGATTCGCGTATTTAGGGTCAAAGTTGCTTCATGCTCGAAGCTCAGCTTCCATTTACTCTGTTAAAAATTTTTAAGCGAATACGATCCTGGTTTTATTAAGTTGTTTTTATGAAGTTTAACAAGAACAGCCCCGGGAGAATAAAAACTACTGCGTTCTTGTTTCCATAGGTATGTGAATACGGTGCTGTTTAGTATGTGCACAGGCGGCCAACTCAAAGAGCTTGAAATGAGTGACGTCATTAATTTAATTTCCAATGATTGCTCTAAACTGAGTTTAAAAACCGACCAGAATTGTCTATGTATAGAAGCGAAGCCACATGAGGATCGCATGACAAAAACCCGTCCCAAAACCCATCTAAATGACAACAAACACTACAATTTACTTAAGGTAAGCAAAATACTTTTATTTTACCGTCTCAATCATGTATTCTGGTTAGTATCTATCAAAATTTAAGACGATTCTGGTCGGTCTAAGTTTAGAGCGAGCGTTGGTGACGCCACTCATTTCGAACTCTTTGAATTGGCCGCCTGTGCATGGAACTTAAAACCCATGCAGGCGCTGACGAGAACCTAAAATGGGGGAGTCAGAAAAAATTCCTGAAGCCAAACTCAAACTACAAATCTTCAGCGCCCAAAATGCTCACAAAAAATGATACCGGGTCCCTAATGCAATCTCCATACCTTCAGATTGTTCTGCAGAGACAATGCGAGAGCTTTTCAGTATGAAATCGAGATGTTCGGAGCGATGAATCAGCGATTGTTCGTCGAAGAATTGCGGGTCTCTGCACGAAGCTCGAAGCCAAGCATTCGGAAAAGAGCTCGCGGCTCCATCTCTCCAGGTAACGTTCACTGCATCTCGGCAAAAGCGCAGAGAGTTGACAACAAACGGCGCTCGTAGCATTGCAGCCCTCTTCAGACGTTCGGCTCGCTCCTTATCGACAGGTAAAACTCCAGTGACACATGACCTTTGTTAAGAATGAGATTATTGTACAATACAGGTCTATTGTCAAAAGTGCTAGATAACACTGACTCCAGTGACACATGACCTTTGTTAAGAATGAGATTATTGTACAATGCAGGTCTATTGTCAAAAGTGTTTGATAACACTGACTGGTGGCTATATTGTATTGCGGTAAAAATTGGAGTGTGACGTTTTATTTTTCGCTTTACTTTGAAAAAATAACGTACCCCAGAAAATTTTGCCTAAAAAAATTAAAAGTTGTATTTGGTAAAAATTTTTGCAGCTGTTTTATCACTCACCGCCTTGACTGGAAACGGCCGGGCGTTGTTACGTCTTTAAATCGAGATTTCGAAATGAAGTTACTTCAAGTGCAGTACAAATGCATTATGTAATGATGTGTATGGAAAGACAAAAAAAAAGAATTGTACATGGGTAGATAGATTACGTCCTCTCACATCAGACACCTTTCAAAATATAACAAAAACCAAGAGTTGTTTCAACTTCTCTCTGAGTGATAAGAACAAAGAAATTCATAACCGCTGAAAACTAATTACTCGTAATAAAGTTTCTTGTGTAAAGTATAGAGGCGAAAAATCGCATTCAAAGTTCATCTCGTTCTTTGTTACTCAGGAAAAATTTGTGGTTTTTCGGCGAAGTTTTCACACCTCCTACAAATTTTTGTTCATTTTAGTCTATTCATTTCATGTCACGTTTCTTTGGAAGCTTAGTGACATGACAGCTAAACGAAGGCGACAATCGCCTGGCGCAGACCTTTTTATGGGACGAAAACACAGTGAGCTGAGGTGACAGTCTACCACGCCTTCTATCCCCCCGGGGGGGGTGTACTTCGGGGTCAAAAGGGTAGGGATGATCGTCGGAAAAGTCCACAAAAAACCCTAAAAATTCCCAAGGGATAAAAATTTTCCACCCTACAAAACACCTCTCGCTTTTAAAGATACTCGAAAAAATACCAGTTGAAATTTTCCCCTAAGTCCTCTCGTGATGCATTGAGCGGGATATGCAGTAAATAAAGACGCGCGAGTAATATATTAATAGAACATTTGCCAAAGGAATTTGTCTTTACTTCTTGTTCAGTACGCACGTATGAACTGCAAGCAGTACAATAGCTAGGCGTTTTTCAACCCCCAAAATACCAGGGTCTTGGTTCAACATTGCATTTCTTTTAACAACCCCTAAAAAAACCGAACTGACAATTTTTTTAACCCCTAAAAATACAACGGTTAAAACTACCACCCCAATATAGTAGTATCCCCCCCCCCTGGCTTTAACCCAAGCCAATTCATCAACATCCAACTTCTCCTTACATAACTCAAACGTCCCGGTCTAATGTAGACCTGGTATCAACTTATATACTGAGTTTCACAATATAGAAGCTGTGCAATTCAACATTATTTAGAGGTAAGTTGATAATTTTTTTTTTCTTCTTTGCTTGAGAAAGTATTGCGTATACCGAAGGAATGAACTCAGCGCTCCTCGCTACGACTGCAAGTGACTAACACGTTGCTCGAATCACGGAATTGTATCGCAGAAACTAACCTGGTATCACTTTCACACAGAAGCTGTGCAATTCGAAGCCAACTTAGTTCAAGCAGATGGAAGACAATATGTTTACCTAGCAGCTAGCCTTGTGTTGTGAGCTTGTATGTTACTGACTTTATTTTAAATAGATCCAAAAATATTTTTGGCAATTTTGCTGTATGAAAATCGTTCATAAACATTGCCACTTGGAGAAACATAAGATCAACAAGCTTAAGGATGCCAAGTGAATGAAAAAGGACGCTAGAATGTCAGAAAACGTTATAATTCTAACCGCCTTCTTTTGTAAGATAACGAGTGGTCTCACGTAGTGTTATATGACTGTATTTCCCCAGAGTGATTAAACCAATCCGGCATAGGTGAGAAGAGGATAGATTAGGCCAAGTAAAAAAGTTATTAGTTTCCCGTCCGGAATCACCAAAAACATGAGGCGGGAGGTCCTTATCATTTATTATTTTGTCATTTTTTGTTATTTTCTTAAATAAAGGTTTTATGAGCCCCTTTCAGATCTCTAATTAGGGCAATACAGGTTCTATGCCAGGAAAAGTGCCGTCGTCAAACTCTCCACTTGAAAATTGACTAAACAGGTCAGTTAATGTCATTGTTCCATCCACAACTGTTCTTGCGAAACTTGTGGTTTTAACACTTTGTTCTTTGAACGAATGATAGTGCAGATGAAATAAGGCATTGTCAAGATGTAGACTTAGCCACGTGAAAGCAGACTGGATGAGAATTTCGTAACATTCACACCGGTTTTAAGTTTCATTTCGCTGCAGTCCCGATAATAAGTCTCGGATGTTACGTTTTATATTTCTATTTAATTTTGTTTGTATTTTGAGTTTATTTTACGGCAGAATCGGTTTTTTCACCAACGATTTTCAGATTTTGCTAAGATTTTTTTAGATATAAAAAAATAATAAATAATAAAAAAAGGAGCGGGCAGTGAAAAAGGAGGCGGGCGGGGACGGGAAACTAATAATTTTTTTTTCTTGGCCTTAAAGCTAATGTAATATTTAACTGTTTAATACTTTTAACGTTAAATAAATGGCGAAGTGTAACGACACGATTTATTATAATTTTGTATTTTAGAATCTTTATTGAATGGATTTCTCTTTAGAGACAATTCTGATAGCTATCACGAACTCGCGTGAAGTTTAAGAGTTGACTGTTCGGCTCACGGGATTAAGTACCGTGACCATGCTATGTTGTCAGAAAGTCTCGTTTGTGTTTTGACTCATTGTTTAGGGAGCCTAGCTATAAACTCCGATTCATCTTGTGTGGCTTGTCTGCCTGATAAACAACTTACTATGCGGCCAAGTTCATTAAGTAATATTGGCTAAAGATCGAACTCTCATCAGAGTGTACAGACATAAATAGACTGTTTGGTTAACCTAAGCAAAAGCAAGGAAGAACAACTTAATGCATGTATCATAGAGTACTAAAGGAAGAACAAGTTATTGTAAAAGAGACTACTAGAGAGAGAACAACAGAGCAAAGAACAGAGAACAGTAGAGAGCCATGTAGAACCTATGTAAAGAACGTTCACCACTAAAAATGGTACTGTCCTGGCACTCTGTCAAGGCGATTAGTTCCCTATAGGAGTTATAAGCCTCCACTACAAATTGACTCCGAATCCGACTTCATTACAGAAGCTTAGAAAGTATCCCAACACCTCTACTGATTTTCTTAGATATATGTGAATTGCGATTTTTCCAGCTCAAATGGGAATCAACAAAAACTCCTAGATACTTAATGCTTTTTCCTTGTTTAATTACCTTATTGTTGATAATTAAGCAATAAAACGCATTTTCCGTGCTGTGTAATTTTCTATTGCACGATGGGGGGATGTTGGGAGATTGATAGAAAACACGGCTTTTTGCACTCTCGACCAATCAGCGCGCGAGATTCACTGGGGTTATTTTATAAATAATAGTAAAGAGGAAGGGAGCTCAAAACAAATGAAAATAAATGATTTCGGCCCGCAGCACTTCAACTAGAAGCGACTAGTTTGAAATACCATTAACCAACAACAGAATTCCACCGGTTTATCTACAAACCAGTTTTATCACTACCTATTTTGTTATCCATCAGAGTCGAAGCGAACATGTTGAGGGCAGCATTTACCGTCCGAGCTCTGTCCCACGCAAAAGATTTCTTGAAGATCAGTTGGGCCGATGGATCACAGTCGATGTTTCCATCCATGTGGCTACGCTCCGCTGTCCGAGATCCTACCTACTTTAATCAGTCATCTCTGATCTACAGACCTGAGCATCTAGATTTCCTTACCAGGAGAGGGCCACTTATTGATGCTGCAGAAACCGAGGACAAGCGAAATATCAAAATCACATGGGAAGACCACACCACTGAGTTCAACACATCCTGGTTGAGGGCACAAGACAGCGACTCTTTACCATCATCAGCGACAAGTGGAGATCAACAAACATTTTGGAAAAGCGACTTTAAACCTCCTGTTTACGACTTTTCAGAAAAGGAAAGTAAATTTTATTCGTGGATGACTGATCTCAAAAAGTATGGTTTGATATTTGTGGAAAACGCCCCTTTGAACGAGAATGGACTGGTGGACTTTCTAAACATGATCGGCCCCCTCAAACAACGAATCCACCCGACGCCTGTCTTTACGCTGAAATCAGGGTTTGCGAAGGGGGTGAAAGTAGATATGGAATCGTATGGGAAAGCTGCAATTCCTGTTCACACCGATCATTCGTACTATCTCTACCAGAGCAAGATCCAGGGGTTCGTCACGGAAAAATATGAGGCTCCTGAAGAAAATACTGTTAACTTTTTTGCAGACGGTGGTCAGGTAAGACTCCAAAAAAAGCCAATATGTTGCTAAACTTTGAGCACTGTCTCTCGACATCCTATCGTGGGACTTAAAACAACCCACATTACTCGTCGAAAAAGAGTAGGGTAATCCGGTGTCGTGGTCTTTCAACTACAAGCTTAGGAAATTCTGGATGATTTTTAGTGTATATAGTGGACTATTTAAGACCCTCAGTACCAAAGTTTTCTGTATTACTTTTTAAACAGGTGCTGAAAAGACCAGGTTAGGAGCACTTGTATAGGGTGGTATTCGTTCCAATACATTTATGGTTTTCATTAATCTTGGGTAGCCGGGAACCCAACAGGTTTTACAACCCATTACTAGAATTACGGGAGACTACTTTTTTACGTCCTTATCCAAGAAGATGCGAAGATCTAACTGTCTGCATATGATTAAGCAAAGGCAGTACCTTCTCCTGAGTTTTTGTTAAGATCCTTCGTGAAGGTCCGGCACTGGTAATCGTATCCGGGCCTCCCGCACGATAGACTGGCGCCTTAACAACTGGGCTATTCAAATGACAGTTTTTCGTGCAACTTGTCTCGCAATGCCACTGCAGTAGGTTCCACCCTGTGCTGTGGCTAAAACTACAACTGTCACGAGACACGTGCGGGTGACGTTGCTAGTATTCCGACCTCCGAAAATACTCAAGAATAGGGTCAAGTTTGAGCCCTAATTTCCAGTTCTATTTCTTGCAATGGTTTTAATTACAAATGTTTAGTTTTAGGAGGCAATGCCTCATGTAGCATTTCCTTTGCATTGGCGTGGCAAGACAAGATGCGCAGAGAATTGCCTCTTGTAATGTGTTCGTCAAAGGCTCGAATTAACGAGAAGTTCGAGCTACCGAGGTTAAAAGCAGGTGAAATTGAGATGGCGATCTCGGTACACTTTACCACAATGCAATGCGAACCTTAAACCGCTAAAAGAATCTCAGGGAAGGTAACAGCTGGTAAAACTCATCCTTGTACTAACAACACTGTGTGTGTAAAATTTGAGGTTTGTAGATTCAACGCACTCATTTTTTGGCAAATTTTTGGCGTTTATGCGCTAGGAATTCGGACTAAATGTAAAGGTCGTCATTTTAGTGATTTTTGGTAGCATTTTGATAGAGCTAGGAGCTAACGGTGAGATACTTTTTTATCTTCTTTACCAGATTTTGGAGGATTTCAAAGCCGAAGATCCAGAAACTTTTGCGCTGTTACAGTCGCTTAACGTCCGCCAGGGTCGACGACGCATGGACACAGAGGAGGACTGTGAGCCTGGGACCGAGAAAATGTACCAGTGGGATTTTATGCTTGATCGTTCAGCAATAGCTGTCGATAATGGCAACGTGAAGGGTTTACAGTATAAATTCACCCGCCATGCTGGGTTTCCACTAGACGAAAACACAGCCACAAAAATGCCTGTATTGTACCGGGGATTGAAAAAGATTCAAGACATGTCAGACGACCCGAGGTACTTTCCAACCCTTTCTTTGTAACTTGGCAAAAAAAGAGTATCAAAAGAATCCGCTATTGTTTATTTTGTTTCAAAAACGGCAGTTTCGCTAATCACTGTTTATCACTCATTAGTATATACCAGCTCGGCTATGCGCGATTCGATTGGTTTAGAAATAGTAGCTATGAGACAATATAGTAGATAATGACACCCAAACAAAATGGCGGACGAAAGTAGTCTCTTCGTGTCCGTTTGGGATACTGAAAAAGTGGCTCAGAAAACACGGGAAGTTTAAAGCAGCCTAAAGAATTTCACTGTTGTACGCCATTTACGATGTTTTGAAGTTGACAAACTGTCAAAACACATTTGTTTGTTTTTTAGGCTGCTCACGCGTGAGTCTCGCCACCTTAAGTGATTCAAGTAGTAACTGTTTTATTTTATAAAAAAATCTTTCGTTTTCTTGAAAGGAACAGTTGCCTCGCTGGTATATACTAAACCTTCATTCAATTTCAGTTTCGTTGGATAGTGGCTTAATGAATATCTACTTCTCGTCTTCGGCGCTCAGTAGATTTTCTGCCACTATCCACCTCAATTGAAATAAAATAATTGTTAATTAGACACTGAGTAGGTTAGCCAATTAGATGACAGCAATCGTGTTAGTATACTAGTTGGTTTGTCGTTTTCTTTGATCGATTCTAAGAATGGTCAACCCTTCGCTTCTCTCCTCGTTGACTATTGACTAATAAACTCATGAACCTCGTAGTCTAAATGTTAATCACATAAAAAACACCTGTTCCTCTTTGTTGTCGCTTCGTTCAGTAACTTTTGATTGCTATTTTAGTTCCATTAAAAGGCAATTGCGTAAATGCAATATTATTCCATCGCATTATAAAAGTCTGTGTCCTAGGGCCCCCACTCAACTATTTCATGGCAGGGGGAGGGGAGGTTTTTTGAGGTCTGTGAATTACGCCACGATTGTATTTGGTTGCCAAACTTTGGCGGGAATTTTTCCGTTCAGTAATCTGGAGCAGTGCTTACAATAGGTAATTTTGAATTAAATGAACTCAATCAAAAGTTTGTTGTCACATGAGTTCCTAAATCATGCCTTGATAATATGTCTAGTTAGTCTAATCGAAGTGCCCGTAATGGACAAATGTGATTACTCATAAATCTGATTTTGGGTTTTTAGGGGGGGGGGAGGGGTGCCAAAAAAGTAGGGATTTTCTTGCGTGGTTGGGTTTTCAGGCAAGGATTTTTTTGGGGTTTAAAATTTGAACCTCACTCGCTCCCCCCAACTAGGCTTTGGTAGATTGTGCTAGAAAAAAGCATATTATGCTTTTAGCAGTGCTTATACTTTTTGGAAATTATGCCAAAATTATGCTACTTTCTGAAAATTTTGCTCTCTGTCAACGAAATCATGCTACTTAAGGTTTTAAGGAAACTAAAGATCATCAGTTACTTAACTCTATCAATTTTGACTTAATGAACATTTATATAGTCCACCCTCTGGTCTTACAGTCCAATTAGCATGTGAGAACCTCGAAAAGCCAAATGATTAACAAATTATTTCAAAATCAACCTTTTTCGGATTCTTAATCCAGGTCAGAAATCATAGCCCGCATATTTGTTTTAGACGCCATCCAGGCAAAGCAGTCAGTTCAGTATAAAGACAACTATATACATGTTGTTAATCTCCGTGTTTTCGGTTTTGTACTGAAGCATTACACAAGCCTGTAAATTGTCCACGAGAGCATGCCCTTGTGAATCGTTGAACGATGAGTTTAGAATGAGAATACTCGTTCAGCGGCTGCAGACGAGGGCTTCACCGGCAGCAAGAGCAATCGGGTACTGGTTTGAGAACTACGATGGTGTTTTTGTCTTCAACGCAGAAAAGCTCAGATTACGCTAGCAATGCTAAGCTGGGATAAAAGCTTAAAATAATGCTCGTTTTGCTAAAGTATGCTTAACAGGGTTCGTACTGGCCCTGGAAATCCTGGAAAACCCTGGAAAATTTTTGAAGCCCTGGAAATACCTTGAAACCCCTGGAAAAGCCCTGGAAATTTTTTTATTAAGCCCTGGAAAATTTCATAGAATCTTCTTGAAAAAACAAGATTTCCCAAATGCTGCATTGTTTTTCGTTTCAAATAACAATTAAGACTTGAATTTTGCATGTCGTTGTTATATTAAGTCCAATAAATAGAAATTTTCATGTCATTAATTACTAAAACGTCGTTTAAACAGGTGATTTTGAACGTTAATATTCTTATTCTGGGTTTAAAAAGTCCGGGAAATGCCCTGGAACAAATGAAAATATAGCCCTGGAAAACCCTGGATTTTTTAAGTTTTGAGGGCGTACGAACCCTGACTTAAGATAATTTTAGCACAATCTACCAAAGTCTACCCCCTCCCCGTCATAAAAAAGTTTAGCGGGCACAGGGGTCACAGTAGTTTGCTTTCTGAATTTCTTACTTTTTAGTCTAAAATAGAGTAATGATACTGAAGGAAAAGGTTGCCGAAAGTCAAAATATTGACGATTTACGAGTCGCAATTTTGTGGGACGAACGTGGGCTCAAAACTATCCAGCAGTTGACTGTTTTTTGCCTTGTTTTACAGCTACCAACTCCAAGTAGTTTTAAAACCAGGAACTCTCGTGGTTTTTGACAACCTGCGTACCTTGCATGGCCGGTCAGCGGTTCACCCTACAACGTCACGCGTGGTGCACGGAGCATATATTGCTGACGAGGTGTGGCGCAGTCGATGTCGAATTATCAACGGAGAGAAGTCTGGGCTTGAGAAGAAGTGGGTGTTTGGATGCACTGACGAGGCGCTACAGGCTCTGGCGAGATTTGCCGAGACACAATGAAAATTAGACTTTAAAAATTTTCTCTTTTGTACGGTTTACCCTATGTTATTGCTAAGTTTACCCTGATTTAAAGTAATGTATCCAAGAACAAAAATATTTGAACTATTAAACTTGATCAAAATAGCTTGGTTACGTTTATAATTTGAAACAAAAAAACTAACGCACTTAAGTTAGAATCCATTACAATTTCGACGTTTCGATGCCGTTTAGCGCCATTTTTATGAGTGATTATAAATTCAAACTTCATAATTCAAATTAATAAGAGTGCCCCAAGATAATTGTGTTGCTGACATAGTTAATAATATGCCTTTGCTTTAACAATATAAATATATGTTACTAACTATTAAACTTTCCAACAAAAAGGTTCAAAAAATTAATATTCCAAAAAAATAACATCTGAACATTAAAGTTTGCTTTATTTTATTTTTTGACTTAAATCGCAAGAATTGGAAGGTTAGTGAGGTTAGGTTAAAGTATATTAAAATATTTAGGTTTCAGGACGGTTTGGTGATTTTCCAGTCGTTTAATAACTTCAAAGTTAAAGTGCATATAACATTAAAATATTTGGTCAAATTGTTTTTTTCTACAGTGGCTCAAACTAGCAAAATTTTCAGACATCTTGGTTCACGACCGCGTTTTTGGGGGACTTGGTTGTGACGTCATTCTCGACTTATAATTGAGCAAATTAGATCTTTTTTAAACAACAGAGGGACAAAAGAACTGAGAACTGTATGAGGCATTGGAATCCACTTCTAAACCAAAAATCCCTGATTCATTCATTTCCATCTTGATGTCGGTTTTGATCCAGAGATGTCCGGGAATGACGTCATAAACCAGTCCCCTTGAAACACGGTTGTGAACCAACAAAACTTGAACTTCAAATGTGTATAAAAAATCGAGAATAGACCGGTTTCAAAAATTATTTTCTTAAACGTCCTTAGTTTCCAAGCATTTTAATTGGTAACAAAAATAATTGTTAGTGTTATAGGCACTTTAAAAAAAAGTTAAAAAAAGTTTTGATTAACCTAGTTTTG
Organism: Hydrozoanthus tunicans; assembly: GCA_026413305.1. Taxonomy (NCBI): domain Eukaryota; kingdom Metazoa; phylum Cnidaria; class Anthozoa; order Zoantharia; family Hydrozoanthidae; genus Hydrozoanthus; species Hydrozoanthus tunicans. Next base: position 11,609 of record JAOBAT010114190.1, read on the forward strand.
TATTTTTATGTAACAACGTTTGGGCAAAGTTTATAAAGTGAAAACAAAAGATCTTTCGACCCAAAGGGTCCTCATCAGTTCTGATATGAAGTGAATTGTCACAGTTGTTGATTGCAAAACTGTGAATGATAATTAGATGAGCACTACAATAGAACTTAAAAATGTACTCGTCCTATGGAAATGGTAGTTAAGATTATTGCATTGATGAGTACTAGGGCTGTAAAAATGTGAGTTCAAAAGGGTAATTAAGCTATTAACACAACTTAAACAATTCATTTCTAGGCGCTTCAAAAATACATTTGTTAAAAAGTTGAAAGAAGCTAAAAGTTAATGAAAAGTTGAAAAACTTCTCTAAAAATCCCCAAAAAATTAATTTCTCTTTAAAACTATCAATCTGATAAACTAAAACTTAAAACTCATCTAAAAATTCTGGAAATATTTAAGATGCTTCCTTGATCTTCAAACCTATGGGAGGGTTTTGCACTTCACTGGTGGTGTTTATATCGAATATATTTCTAAAACTCGGCAAAAAGTATCTATTTTTTTGGCTGTATCCCCCCCATAACACTTAACAAAATGACTGTCCCAAATTACGATTTAATGGTTAATCAGTGTCTCGCAGTTCCGATCAACATGTATCGCCATTATTTGCAGAAAAGAAAAGCACTTGGAATCTATTTGCGTCACTTTTTCGCCCATCATTTGACTTGAGCCTACCACCTTTTATCACATGTCAGCTGCTCAATTTCTAAGTGTTGCTATCAGACTGTTGTATTCCAGTTCCGTGAATCGACCACGTTTCTCCAAATCATTTAGAACACTAGTTCTTACAGTGGAGTATTTAGGATGTGTCTGACCATAAGCCACTAACTGCGCATGCCCAGCATGGCTCCATATCCCAAGGACATAATACTCGCTGATAATTTTGCTGTATTCCAAATAATACGTAAATATTGGTTCCGGAATGTTGACTTCATTCACAACAAAGGCAACGAGTTTCCGCAGACTCCAAACGTTTTCGTAAAACGGCTCTGGTTTGAAGTACTGAATTACGGAAACTTCATATTTCTTGTAATAAATAACCTCGCGCAAAAATGATTTCCGTGCACATTGTTTCAGTAACTCTTCACCCAACGCTTCTTTAAGTTGATCCATGGTGTTAACGATTCGATTGATTGCTTTGGGCTGTTTTTGCTGGCTGAGTCGAATGACTTCAAACTCAACTTCCTTAAACAGTTTCATAATGTTTTCGTGTAGTTCAGATGCGTTTGTCAAGTCTTCTTTCCAATAGCACGCGTCCTCCATTTTGTTTACAAGTGAGTCAAGTTTTGCGTCTCTTTGCGATTCACTCCACCAAGATTCGCCGTTGCTGAGATTTGAGATTTTTCTTTGCAGACTTCGCAAACTTGAACTCCTGTTTTTTCTTCTCGAAACACTGTAAGCTCTTGGTTTAAGCCCAAAATTCCCCATTTTCTATACAAAATGCGACAAGGAAATCGCACTGTCAAAAATCAATACATATATACTCTTCTTTAGCAAACCGAACACAACTTCTATTCAGCCCCTAATCATTGTTTTGGAGCGACGTTTTGAGCACACCACATTTTAATAAATCTTTGTTTGGTAATAAGAACCCTTTGGCGATTGTTAAATATTGGCCTTAGTCTGACTGCTATGGCGAGCAGTGTCAATAGTTAAAATGCCGCCATCTTTGCCTCGGGAAATTTGCGGTAAAAAAGCTTAGACACAGCATTCTAACAATGAAATTTATCACAGTACAATCTAAAATGGCATTTTCTTAACTCTTTAATCCTTCATTTGTTATGCATTAGTCTTTACAAAGACAAACACAAGGTATTTCGACGGATGCTTCGCCGTTGTCTAGATTTTATTTCCTTCTTTGAAACTTCCTCGTATCTTTCATGCTTTGCCTTTGTATGATCGTAAGAAAAACGGTTAGGAGTTTGTATGGAGTCAGGCAAGCGTCATCAACGTGATTAAAACATAGGCTTACAGGGATAACAAACGGGCGATTCATCGCCGGAAATAACATGTACAAATATTGTTTTAATAAGTTTTTCTAAACAGCGCCCGACGAGACGCCCACGCTGCGCAAGGCGACAAACACATGACGCGAACTGTCACTTTTAATTTTGTAAAAGTAATTAATTTTCATGTCGGGTTTTGTTGAAGTACTGATAAAAGATAATGAGTTTTAACAACGATTACAACAACGTTTTTGTTTGCACCCTGTGAACTTGTTTTTCGCGTTTCTAAGTTATCATAATAAGGCTATGCAAAAAATCTGATGTGGGGTCAAAACAAAAGATATTGGGGTGGTAGGTATGACCGTCGTATTTTTTAAGGAGCCGGTAAAAATATTTAGGGGTTGTTAAAGGAAATCTGTGTTAAACCAAGAGCCTGGTAATTTTAGGGTTGAAAAATGCGAAGCTACTAGACTACTTGCATGCAGTCACTTCTCTTTGGTAAACGTGCGTACTGATAAGAAGTTAAGACAAAATTCTTAATATGGCCAACGTCTTTATATGTGGGCGCCTTTTTGGGGGTTTTTTGGGTTGATCTTAAAGCTCTTATAATTTATGCAATGTGAATAGCAGCAATACTGTAAAATAACCCGTTTTCCTTTCTAAATAATAGATAAATATTGTAAAACAACCTGTTTTCCTTTCTAAATAACCGATAATAGAACTTTCTTATTTACCTTAACGTACTATCAGAAGATCTTTTATGAACATAAAAGATTGAGGGGGAGGGGGTAGGTCATAAATACGGCTACATGCAAAAAACCATTAGATTGCCACAGATAAAAAAACTTATCAGGCAAGTACTGCCGCAAATTAGGTGTTTTGAAAATGACGTCGTTTTGAATTTTTCGATATATTGCGAAATAGTGACGTCATCTAATTACTGTACATCGATTAGCGATTCAGGAAACAAATTGAAATTACTTTCCAAAAATGAAATTAGGTGCCAATCAACACACAAATGCCTGAGAAAAATTGAAAAAATTGAAATTAGAAATTATCTTTCTCTGGTAAAACATGGCTTGCAAATTACAGTTGCCATAGCAACACAAGTCAACTTAATTAGGTTTGAGACCAACTATCTTTTTCCCTGATAAATTTTAGGGAAAGTCACTGAATTTGGTTGCTTTAGCCGCAGTTGTCTAAAAGTTGTGATTGATTGAATTTGGTGCGGGTTGTTTTCTCCCCCCCCCAGTCTGAATAGGGTTAAGTTAAATTTGAAGCAGAATCTTTTTTTCAGGATCAGGGGTGGGGGTGGGGGGTGTTAAAAGAAATCCTGTGTTAAACCAAAGCCTGGTATATTTTAGGGTCGAAGACCCCAAGTTAGGGAAAAGGTCAAAGCAACGGTACTTCCTAGGAACCCAAATTAGGGGGTGGGGTATTATGTGCCGCCACCCACCATCTTTTTTCAAAAATGCTGAATTTCAGGAGCAAATATCATGTTCAATAAAACAAATATTAATAAAGTGCTTGCACAAACACCTTCTTTGTGGAGAGAGGAGTCAACCCAATATCCCTAAACCAGGTTTTGAGAAATTGAGCTCTGAAAAAGTGGGGAGATGTTGGGTAGGGGGTATGTGCCGCCACCCATCACCTCCCCCGACAAAATCGGGTTCTTTAAAAATACTATTGTTTTGACTTCCTCCCTTATTGGAATGCTTGTAGTCACGTGTTCTAGCAAACGCCGCGTACGTGATCGAACTAGAAGTTAAGACAAAAGTCCTTTATATATTTAGCGGACGTCCTGTTACGCGCGCGCCTTTATAAACTGTATACTACGTTCAGCGTAACACGAGGGGACTTGGCGCCTACCTGCTAGCTTCTCTACCCCTTTTAACTCTGGCGTACCCCTCCCCCCCCCCCTTCCCCACCCTCCCCGGCCGGGCCTATGCCCCTCCATGTCTAAAGAAAAGTCAGAATGACTGGGTTCTAATAATAGTTGCCGCTGGTCAGAACTGATATGTTTTGCGTGCTTGTCAACTTGTAAAAATCAAGCAACAATATTTAGCATTTGTTTAATACTATGCTAACAGCAAGCGTTTCGTTGGTCCGAGTTGAAGAGATGGCGGGGAGAGGCGCCGTCTGTAAAACCCGACATCGACGGGGCAAAGAAAGTGCAGCATGCGCCAACGTCACGGGCGAAGAACCGTCAAAGACAAAGGAGTGTGTTCACGTGCGGAATGACAGAACTACAAAGAAACGTCGGAGATATTTAACACGCTTAAACACACGAGAAAAGAAAAATAAAGAGCTAGATGACAACACGAGTGAAAGATCAGATGCATCTCGGACAAGTAATGAAGTTGAAAAGACAAACGCGAAGAAAGGATGCACGAACAAAACAGCCAAAGAGAAGCAACAAACAGCAGATAAAAAGGTAAGTCCTCAGATTTAAACCCAAGTTCAGTTTTCAAACTCAAGGCAACCAGATCATTAAGATAAATTAGTTACAGCAAATGTATAATCAATTGAGTAATGGTAATAATATAAATATTAACATCAACGACAACAATATTATAACTGTTTTATAACAACCGGCATAGCGAATCGAACGTTGGAAAATCGAAATTCGGCAGTTCAACCAACTCACGATCGAACAACGAACTTTGTGCGAGTTCGATTTCCTAATCAATGAAACAAATCCAAGGTTGTGTTCGATATTGTCCGGCAGCAGAACTCAATCCATGGATTGAGGTAACGTTCAGCTGGATCGGTGAATATGTAAATTTGCTTGAATATAAAGGCTTATGTTGTACGTGCGGTCTGCACGCTTCGTTACCCGATGTACTTAATCAATGAAAACGATAATCGATTGCAGTCGATACCAATCAATACCGATCGATACCAATTGATTGATATTGAAAGTCGATTACCAATTGATAGCCAATGTGACCTTTTATCCACGGTCATTGATTGATAATCGATTGGCACCACCTTATTCACACTTTGATGCCAGACCTCTATTCCTAACTTTCCTTGATGCAATGCAAACATGTCCAGCTGTGGTTTGAAAGGTGTCATCTTGGTACCCTTCAATGACACACCTAAAGCTGAAAGAGTGTTTTTGGGATCTATCTATTTATCCGATTGAGTTAAATAAAGTTTGATTGACTCATTCCTTAATTTTGAGCTTTTGATGTGATTAGCACTGATACGATCTTTGTGTGATTGTTGATTGGTCATCAATTGGCCAATACCAATGACTATTTTAAATAGCTCACGTTTTTAACCCTAAAAAAACAATGCTATTGGTTTAACCAAAGATTTCCTCTAACAACCCCTAAAAATACCAGACTGGTTATTTTTACCTCCAAAAATATGATGGCCATACCTACCACCCCAATCTCCCGTCCTAACCCTGGGTAAAAAAAACAGCAACAGAAAAAAACAAAACACTACCCATTGGCTAATGATAAATGTTTAGCTTAGCTTACTTACAATCTATGACTTTTAACAGCCTTTAAAGAGAAGAAGAACTCTAATTCTCGAGAGTAGCGAATCTGAAGACAGCAGGGTGGAAATTATAATGGTCCCTTTCAAAAGAAGGAAAGTCAGAAACAGAAATAGAAGACAAAGCCACAAAGAAAGGTAAACTAATGGCTGTAACAATTCATAAACAAGACATTTTCTTGAAAGAGTTTTAATAATTGTTACAAATAGTTTTGTAATTGCTGTAATTAAATAATTAATTACTAAAAACATGGGGTAATTTGTATTTTCTGATCATATTCACTCAGGAGGGTTTTGTGAAAGTGACCAAAATAATTTTTAGTCAAATCATTACCATTTCTGTTTTTTCTTTACAGCAGTCTGATATTTTAGGGCAGCTATTGGTAACTACAAGGAAGCAGCGTGGTTACAAAAGTGGGGTTTTTGGGGGAGAATACTTGGGTGAAATTGGAGATGATGACTGTTGGAAAAGTCCCCAAAATATCCTGACCTTAAAATATCTCTCAGTCTAGAAAATTACCTGAACAATACTGTTGTGTTGAATGTGTTGAATGTGATGAGCACAGGATTCAAAGTCAATGTAACTTTGAAGCTTAGAAAGGTTATAACTGGAATATATTATTATGAAAAAATGAACACACACAGTGTATGTAATTTACATTTCACACTGTCACTCATCCAAAAAAAATTGGTGTTAAAGGTAAATTACATTGTGTGTGTTTATTTTTCATTTATGTATTCTGTCATAGGACTTTTGTCTTTTGGTAACTTCACCAAATGCATAACTATAACACAAGCTCATCAACCGCTGGTATTTACTCTATCAATTATTCCTGAACAAAGAAACCACTATAAAAACTCCTTTGCATGAATTAAAGCAAAAATCTAGAATAGTGTTCCAGAAAATTTAAGGAATCATCCTGAAACATGTACTTAAGAAAGAGATAACAAATTTGCTTCCTCAGAAACTCAAAGAACAAGATAGTTATGTTGATGTGGAGAAACTTATTAGCATATTGTAGAAATAAATTATTGTCTTTTTTCTTTTTTTGTAAAAGCCTCATTTGAAATCTGCCAATCTATTGATTGGCACATAAATAGCTGTCTGTTTAAAACATAGTTAGTTATTCTGTTTATTCTTTTACAAAACTATTGTATTGTAAATGGCATCCTCACACTACCTGCCTAGACTAGCTAGGCTATTTGTAGGTAGTGTGCATTTTTTTGTACTTGAAATAGGAAGACAATAATAATAAACTGAAATGAACTTCTTATTGAGTATGCCAACTCATTTGCTAAAACAAGGGACAGCAAGTAATCTAATTTAGCTTCACGTTTTTTAACCCTAAAATATTCCAGACTTTCTTTCAAGTTTTCCTTCAGCAACCCTAAAATGGTACCAGACTGGCTTTTTTTAACCTAGTACAAATAATGATTGTCATACCTACTACCCAAATATAGGGAGTACACCCAAATTAGAATTCACATTTTTCTTACAACCAGTTTTTAAAGAATTTTTCTTTCCATCTCAGTTCAGATGCCTTTTTTGTAAATTATTCAGTACATCATCCAAGCATCATCAGTACATTAGTTCAGCTTATTCAAAAAATATGAAAAGTCATTCCTTGTTAATTACATCATCATCAATTCAGAACGGCTTTTCATATTAACTTTAATCATGTGTTTTGTTACTAGTTCTTCAACTAAAATTTGTACTTTTCATGTAACCAGTCTTGGGAGGAAAATTGGTAACAGTCATTGTTCAGTAGTATTCTTGTTAAAAAACAAGATTTAAGAATCTAACAAAATTCTTCATTTCTTCAGTAAGCCTAAAAGAGTTCTGCTACAAAGAGCTGCAACTCATAGACCCGAGCCGGAGTCAGCTTCATCATGTGAGTCCGAGAATGGCAGTAGCAGTAGCAGTTGTTCACTTAGTAGTGCATCAGAAAGTACCGTGTCTCTGACAGGGAAGGAGAAGAGAAGAATACCGCGAATCAGCAGCAGTGACAGTTTTGATAGTGACAGCTGTGATCTGGAAGAGGTTGATGAAGACTTTGTACTTAAAGAAAAACGAAAATTAAGGTAGGTACACAAATCTCTAATGAAGGTATAGAAAATGAGTGTGCCTATTGAGTTTTGGAACATGCAAGCTCCTTGGCAAGTGTTTTTTTAGTTTTCTTAAAGGTTTTACAATAAGAATTATAAGATTTAATTTTTCATTACATTTTTTTTTCTCAGCCTTGCCACTTCGTGAGATATTGCTTCTACAAGGCAACTTTGAGTCAGTTCTTTGGTTTTGAATGCAGATTTTATTTATTAATAATGTTTTGAATATCAGAACAAAAGATAGTTCAAGTAAAAAAAATGGAATGGAACTATACCTTTAGCTTTTGGCGAGTGGATGTACTGGCTGAAAATAAAGTTTGCAAACAGACTCAGTCAACTGTTTCTATTTTTTTGCTTCAAGAGCCAGCCGAGTGTGATGTCACTGATCACATGTTGGTTATTAAAATAGCAACACCATTAATGCACAAATATTTAACAATTATTCCAAGAGAGGGCGCTGGATATGAGATGGTAAATAGCCGACGACGCGCGTAGCGCCGAGTTGGCTATAAATCATCTTATATCCAACAAGCCCGAATGGAATAATTGTTAAATATTTGTGCATTAATGGTGTTGCTATTTTAACAACCAACATGTAATCAGTGACATCACACTCGGCTGGCTCTTGAAGCAAAAAATAGAAGAATAGAAGAAGAGTTTAGAAAACTAATTAAATTTAATAAAACAATTATTGTTTTATTAAATGTAATTAGTTTTCTAAACTCTTCCATTCTTAAAGATAACAGCTAAACTTTATTCAGAACCTATTTTTTGGCTTTGCAAACACTACAGTCAGTTTCCATATTTGGTGAACTCCTAATATGAGCTGATAACCGAGATTGAATGAACCACTCAGAACGCGTGAATCGCAATATTTGAGATTGAAAATTTAAAAAATATTGGTTACTCAAAATACTAGTGGGTTTGTACACCCTTACTAATTGTTTCTTCCAGGGTTGACAAAAAAAATAAACCACTGTAATTACAAGGCTTGAGTTCTAGATAAACTATAGCACTAATAGATTTACATTCAAATAGCAATAAAAACAGTACAAGTCAGTCATATTCACTACAAGTTAACTTTATCCTTAAAATGAGCAAACTGCTCTTCCTTTATTTGCAGAAAAAGCAGCAGAATATTAAGCCAGAGACAAATCATTCTGAGAGACCATACTGCAACAATATCACGAATTACAAAGTTTTGTGTAGATGATGAAAGTATGTCAAGTGATGATGAATGATGCTAAATCTGCCAAGCTACTCTAACACTACTATACTGCCTTTGATTTAACCATTTTTATACAGTCATACAACATAATCAATTCTATGCTGAGACTTTTGCATTCTTTGTTGATATTTTTTGAAAGTTTTACAACATCCTTGTGTAAATTGGTTATTATATAGTTATTATGATCAATTATTTTTGTATGTAATAGGTTTTTGTTGGATAGCAGCAGTGTTGCTTAATGTCTGACTGGGCAAGCTTACTGTAGCCTGTGTTGCAGCTAATTTTAGGGCCAAAGAGGCCATTAGCATCAATGGAGCAAGCTGCCATGACATTGTGAAAATTGCATATTCAAATAAACAGCCACCACACAGGCCAAGCTAACCATATTATGGTCCAAGAAAAACTACATCATCATAAGATAACATATTTCGATAACAACAACAAAATTTAGAGAATTTTTAGAGAGAATATTTTATTTATAAAAACTATAATTTTTAGAATCTATATATGTACACCACAGGAAGTTCACTGACAGTGCTTCTTTATTGTATTGTAATTATGATATTCTGAATGTAGAGCTTCCATAAAAGCCATTTGGTTTTAGTCTGTTCATTGTCTCAAGCAGTTCTGCATAATTTGGGCAAAATAAGGCAGTCTGTTATTGTATAAGCATACTTTTTATGGTTCAGGAACTGCGTGGCAGCATTGCTGGCTAATGTTCAGCACCTCTAATATTCTGCGGACATTTGCTTTTAAAACCTATATCAGTATATGTACAAATAAAACTTGTTCTTCATATTTAACTGATATTTTTAACAAATGTTCACAGTAGTAAAATAAATAAACTTGTATACCAGGCTTTGGGGTGAAATTGACTAGTTTAATGTAAACATGCATAAGGCCTGTTGGTATTAGTTGGGGTGTTGATCTGAATACTTCTATAGTTGCATACAACTTTCCACTGTTCCAATTATCTAGACAGAACTACATAACACTGGCTCTAGAATACCATTTAAAGTTATTACATTTTTTTTATATGAGTTAAGTCCTTTTAATTTGAATTAAGGAAGCCTGTTCGTCAACCAGGATGAGACATTAATCTGTCACTTGCCAGTTAAATCTCAACACAAACAGGTTCCATCATGAATGGGGCGAAACAAATGCGTCTTGTCAACAACATAATCCAGAGGTTTGGTTAAAGTTTAACTCTTTTCAGTAGATTCATATATACCTTTTGATCACTACTCCATCATAACCAAATAACAATTCTTAGGAATTAAGGCCCAGCTGTTTTGTAACAGCTTCAATTTAGATATCCACTCAAATGTGCACGAGTTGAACTATCTTTAAAGTAGCAATTATAATCTAAATCAAGTTCTGCCCATTAGCTAGCTAGGTACCTTTCTTGCCATCAACTTGAACTTCACTTGCTCAAGGCATCAGTGAATTTTTGAAGTGGTTAGTTAACACTTCTGCATCTTTCTTATAGGGAAATCCAATATTTACTTGACTACCTCATTGGCAAGTTTCGTCCACCACCCGGTCGCCCTTGTGATTTATTTGAACTTGTTTTCTTGTTCTGTGAAGTTTTACTTTTGCTTTTATCAGTCTTGCCTTTGAAAATCTTGTTTATATCCAGCTTATTAGCTGGGATGCCACTTATCGGAAAGTTTTTTGGGGTAAACGGGAGACTGGCATCAGCACTATCTGGAATAGTTTCATCCACTGCCAATCTGACTGGTGCATACATGTTGAACCATTGCTAAAGTATGAAGAAATCAAGGAGTATATTTTTTAGGTTAAAATCAATTATGAATTTATATCATTACTGTCAAAATCACAAACACACGTTTGCAAAATAACTAAGTAGGAAAAAAAACTACATACAGGATCGACTAGTTTTTGGTAGCCATTGGTCACAATGCAGATAAAGTTAGTCTAGAGAGTGAATTTGGATGTTCACCTGGGGAGGGGGCTCCCTTGAGAGATGTGAAGGGTTTCTTTATAAAAAGACCCTAAAAGGTACACTTAAAATTAATCAACAGAGTGGCTGATTTCGTACCCTAAAAGGTATGGCTGAATGTTTGCTAAATCACTGGATTTTTGGATCGTTGGATTTTTGTTAAAAGAGTCGAATCCCTCAGGACAAACACCTAGATATAAGACAGGCACACCTATGAAATGGAAACATGATCCCTGCCTTGCATTTTACCAATCATTTACCGTGTTTTAAGTCTCTATAAGATGGACACCTAACTAGAAAGGACATTTGATTGTGAGGCTTGTCCCAAAAGTGTCAGTCTTATAGAGGTTTGACTGTAGATGGTATTACTATTGTATAATAATTTATGAATACTTATCTGCCATCACAAAATCGGTATTGTTCTCAGAGAATTGACTTGTCTGTTGTCGATTGGCTTTTTAGCAAGAAGGAAAGATTCCATAATCGTAAAATCGTCAATTTAAAAAGGATCCATTCAGCGAACAAAATAGCAAGTTAGTTTTTATTTACTGATGTGACAGGTACGCGCTGCCTACATTTATTTACTAAACTCTTTATTCATAAGTTCGAGCGGTCTTTGAGCCTTCTTCCACCAGCAATTAATCAAGATTGCTTTTTTCAAGAAATGTGATACACCTCACGTCACTTCACATTTTGGCCAAACTACAAGATAATTAACAAATAATGAAATCAGTTGAGCAGCGCCGTGCTCTGTTCTTTTAACAAAAGAATAACGTCTCACCTACATCAAAGAGTTTGCCATCTTCGTCAAATTGCCACATGTTCGGCAAGCAATCGTTATGAACAAGTTATGAGAAAGAACAATAGCTTGAATATATGAATATTAACAATCCCAAAATTTGGGGTACACACTTAAATCGACGTGAAGTTGTCATGTTGTGTATATTACAATGTGCACTGCTAATGCCTTACTTTAGTTTCTGGGCTGATTCCTGTCGAAGTGAAGATGTACTGCCACAGGGGCAATCCAAGGTGAACAATCATCATTCGGAAATAATCTGTGAAGCTGCTGGCTAAAAAATACCATTCTAAACTGCGGTCCAAGAACCAGATTTCAGGTTTACTGGTCGTCACACCTGGTACATGCAGAAACTGGATTCAAATTAATTGTATTTTGAATCAAGACTAGCACCTTTATAAAACAAGTACCACCTTTATAATACAAGTACCATTGCTACTCCAGTATCTGCAGAGAGCTTCGCAAGACCAAATTAGACAAACTAGTTGATCGAAGCCCACATTTTTTCATTTTCGGCTTCAGGAATTAAAATTCATAGTTATAACACTAACAAAATTAAAGTCAGCCAAATACCGTCATGGCTCAGAAACAAGAATGAGCTACACACAACAGTAGATTGTTAGCTTTATTTTGAAATAATACAACATTGTGAATCTAATCTAAATGCAAATAAAACATGAATCAAAAAGTGTGCCACAGCTGACAGAGAGCACGGACCTTTGTAGGTGTTAACTCGACAGCAGATTAATATTTTAGGCAACTGAGCATGTTCAAAAACCCCTGGGCTCAGCCCTTTTACACTGGAACCTCGTGTTTAACATTAGATAGTGCTTTGATCAAGATTATGAGTCAAGCACACTAACTGTTTGACTACTGGGCTGGCTGTCAGTATATATATTCTTAATTTAGTCGACAAATAAAATTTGACAAACCTTACCTGCCTTCAAGTCATTATAGACCAAACACACCTTACTGAGTCCACTACAGGGATCAAGCTCAAAGATTTTACTCCTGTTGTCAAAGTGGGGTTTGATGCGGCCTAAAACCAAGCATTCTTAAAAAGTTACTCAATAGTTCTTTATGTATTTTGTTTCTGACATTTTTGACAGAAAGAGTCACAGATGGAACGGCAATAGGACTTGAGGTACTTTTTGAAGTCTGCTACCTGGACCTACAGATTAATTACTATATCCTTATTCCATCGGTGGCAAAAGTAAAAAATTGTTACTTTTATTTAAGAATAAAAGGAATTAAACAGACTTGTTTTTTGCAAACATTTCACCGAGACTTTGGATTAAAGCCCCTTTTACACGAGCAATTATTTTTCCTTGACAAGTTTACTTGACAATTTTTAATGCTCGTCCTTTACAATTTTTCTTGGACAAGGTTTTCTAGTTCGTGTATATGACGGGCAAGTTTTTCTTGACAAGTTTTCAGTTCAATATAACAATCATATCCTTGTCACATTTTCCTTGTTGTTCGTCTACACGAGCAAATTTCAGTATTGGCAATTTTTCCTTGTCAAGCATGCCAGCTTTTCCTTGACAAGGAAAAAATGGCCAGTTCTCTCCATATACACGAGCAATTTTTCTTTGTCAAGGCAAACTTGTCAAGGAAAACTTGCTTGTGTAAAAGGGGCTTAAGTCCTGTTGGGTCAGTTATGTTACAGACCTAATTACTAAATCTTTTATGAAAACTGTAAGTTATAAATACTAACTTTGAAAATCCTAATAAGGAAAGATAAAACGTTGCAATGTACAATAATTTAATAAATGAGTGTGAATGTGTCAAATTTCAAGGGCATGTATGTTTAAAATACTTTTAACACCAGAGCTAATAACTAAATATAAGAACTTTTGTGTTAAAAGTACTTTAAACATACATGCCCTTGAAATTTGACACATTTGTACTGTAAATTATTGTACAGATGCAACGTCTTATCTTTCCTTATTAGTAAATAAATGTACATGATCGCTTTTCAGATTTACAGATTATAGAAAAAAACTAAACTTCAATGAAGTTTAAAGTATGTATATTGTTACGAAAACAAATAATAATAATTTATAGTCATAAATATTACAGCATATGTATTATCTTTTTTTGCTATTTATATTGTGCACGATGCCAAAACAAGTCTAACTCTGTAGGAACTGCAGGAAATACTGCAGGAAAAACTTGCTGTTGACAAAAATCCAGAAAAACCACTGAAAATTTATGACTAACCCAACTCGTCTTGAACATCAGTATCAGAGTCAACATCTGCTAGTGAGGGGGTGTCATCACTCTTAGAGGTTTGGGACTTACAGAGTGACACCAAGTCTGCTACTGGATTAATTTCCATTCTTCCAAGGGGCAAAACACTTCCTGCAAAAATCATTAGTATTTATACAGCTTAATTATGTAAGAAAAATGTGATACTTCAAATTCTGTACACCTTTGTTAAGCCCCCCCCTTCTCTAATTAGTCCCCCGTCTAGAGCTTCAAGTTTCAAACAAGTGCCCCCTTTCTAATAAGCCTCCCTCCCTCCCCTCTCCTCATCCCAACATAAGATGAAGGAGCAAAAAAGTAAGGCATAATGTTTCACAAATTCATGTACTCTGTCAATGGTTCTAGTTATTTTAGTTTTTGAATGGTACTGGTTATAATACCGAAGAAACAGAGTTACTACTAAGTTGCTGTTAAATCTGTTGGGTATCTGGACTTCATGGACAGGTGCGCACCTGTCTTTGGCTAATTGGTTAATTTCTAAGCCTCCATCCCTCTCTCTAATAAGCCCTCCCTCTCTAATTAGTCCCCTCCTCTCTAATAGGCCCCCACCTCTCTTAAAAGCCCCCTTCTCTCTAAAAAGCCCCCTCCTCTCTAAAAAGCCCCCTCCTCTCTAAAAATCCCCCCATCTGGATGGTAAGGTTTTTGCCCACTTATCTGAGCTTAAATAGATTTAGTATTACATAGACCATTCAACGCTTTTATTTAAACAGTTTGCCTTGGAACGCAAACCATGCTATACTGTCGTGCTGAACTCATCTGAACTTAAAAATTCCGCGACGTTTGAAGCCAGGCCGCGCCTCCCGATCTTCAATAGTTTTAGTAATATATTTGGGGTTAAAACAGCTCATTGTAATTTTTTAAAAACACAAACTCCAGTATTGTCTGATTCAAAATGTAACCCTCCTCAGAACGTATAGTTAGATAACATGTCAGTTTTTGTGCAAACCTATCCACAACCTATCCCAAGCACAAAATCGGTGTGGGCTTCCAAACGCAAGAATTGTATGGAATCACGAGCGAATGAAACTAAAAATTTGATTGAACCAGACCGATTTTGTGCCTGGGCCGCCTGCGGCCAATCACATGAGTAAGTTAGGCCCGTTTCAAACTCTGCTAAGCTTATCTGAACTTAGAAAATCCGACATTAGCACACCCCTAGCACGGCGCTTGAAGCCAGGCCGCGCCATAGTCGGTTAGCAAAAGTTAAGAAATGCTACACGACTTTTGCTCGAGCTGTTACGTGCCAAAGGCAAAGTTCAACAGAATTAAGTTTGAAGTCTAAAACCAAGTCGGGGTACTACCTATATTGGGGTGGTAGATATGACCGTCCAAGCTAGTGCCTGGTAATGTTAACGTTTTAGGGTTGAAAAACGTCAAGTTATAATAATAATAATAATGATAATAATAATAATATTAAGAAGAAGAAGAAGAAGAATGATAATATTAACAATAATAATAATAATCGTTTGTTCCGCACTTTAGCAACAGAAGTTGAATTACAAGTTGGGTCAGCTATTTGAAACGATTAGTGTTACCGATGACTCGGCTCCGCCTAGTTTCACCAGAGCGAAGCTGGCTATAGCCATGCGTGATTGTACTGTTTACAGTCCCGTGTTTTAGCAAACGTGCGTACTGATAAGAAATTAAGACAAAAGTTCTTTGGCGAACCTCCTTTTACGTGCGCGCCTTAAAATTTCTGCACAACCATCACGTTCAGCGAAACTGACGAGGGGACTTAACGCCGACCCGCAAGCTACCCAGGGAAAGTTTTCAACTTTCATTGATTGGTATTATTAGGATAATTTTAAAACTGAGAGGTATTTTTTAGGACGGTGAAAAAAATTTATCCCCCTGTATTTTTATGGGATTCTGGAGACTTTTCTACTGTCATCCTACCCTTTTAAACCCAAAGTACCCCCCCCCCTTCCCCGGGATCGAACCATGCAAAGTTGTGTTACAGCCGCACCAGAGTCGAGCTAGCTTAACACGATTGTATCACGGCGTTTCAAACGGCCAGAAATGAAATGATAAATGTTAACATGCGCTATACTGTTTCATGTGTTGTTACTAAAATAGCGGAGTGATTAGTATTAATTATTGCTCAGTTGAACTCGTTTCTAGCGGAGTGACTTGCGAATCTCCACGAGTACCTCGGACGTATTTCAATTCCTTTTTCTCAACTTGTCGAGATCTTTTGAGTTTTGTTAGTTTTTGTTAAAAGGTTTAATTTGATTTGAAGCATTGATTTGAAGCTTTTTAAGCCTTTGTGTTGAACATGTTTGACCACTGGACGAGTTTCTTCAGTTAGCACTGAACATCCGCAGCCGCCGGAACAACAATGTATCTCTGTTAGACATAGCTCCAAATTTAATTTTGCTAGACACCTCAAACAAGCGTTAATTTATCTCACAGCGCATTTTGAAAATTATATAAGTTATTCAAATTCGTTTTCAATCAATTGATTGCTTATCCGTTATTTATCATACGATAAGGGTTTGGTAATGTATTGCGGCAGCTCATTTTCGATTCTCAAGAATTACAACAAAAAAGAGCGGTATTTCTGATTAGGACAGGTTTTGAGTTGGGCAACAGTTCCTCAACAGCTCCGACTGCGCTTTTACCAGTTTTGATACTGGATACAAAACTGACCAGTCAACTACTGTTACAAATATAAGAGAGCCCAGATACGAGTACAATTGAAGACAAGGTTTTGAAACTTTTAATCGAAATGTGTGCAATATTATATTTGAGCACAATTTTTTTTCTGCAAATATATTACTAGTTATTTACAGTTTTCAAACGCATGCTACTTCTATGTTAATGTTACAACAAGTTTGTAACGCGAGTAATAATTATTCTATTTCATTTCAAAATCAGTATTAAGACAGTATAAGTAACATAACAGCGTTTATTTGAGTGTTTGTTTTTGTTTTACTCATGCAAAAAGTCCTTTTACAACGGCGTGACTTTTTTACATGCGCCCTGGGCGTATTTCAGTTCTTTCTTTCCCAACCCGGCAAGTTCCTTTATTCTTTTAAGGTTTGATTTGGTGCATTTGGCGGCTTTGATTTGAGGCTCTTTTAAATCGTCGTTCGAACTCTGCTCACTTGTTGACATTGTCGTTTCAAGCGTCGTTGGCAGCGGAGCAACAAGTGTATCTTTATTGGAACCAAACACCCTCCGCAGCTCCATTTTCGCACTGCGTCTCGTTTGCTTTAACGCCTTTTTGCTTTTAACTTGCGCTAAATACTGGGCTTGTCTTTGCCGTTTTTCATAGAGCGCTTTCGGACTTTTAATATTAGTTGGGCAAGTGTTTTGGCAACAATCTGTGTTTTGGTCAAACTCGCGTCCGGACTGATGACTGTTAGTGTACGCCACTTCCGAATGATTCCCTACAACATACTTCATTTCTCGTCCCACGGCGATTTTTAGTTTTTGCGCCAAGTTTTTCATTCCAGAGTTTTTGTTTGATTTAATTTCAGGAGTGCTGTTGGCAGTAATGTCGTCAAACTCAATCTTTGTCTTTAGCTGGAAAGTCATGGTGAAAGCAAACAAACTCCTAATAAGTATATAGTTGAGTGTTGCAGAGGCTGATAGGAATGCTTTCTCTCTTCAAATGAGGATTTCTCTCAAGTTGTTCAAGTTTTATATTGTTGTTTGCCATAACAACGGTTGCTTGTGACGGAATGTGTGCGCGCGCTCATGGAATAGAGACGGCCGGCCGTTTTTTTTGCTGCAAAAACGCGAGCGCGCGTGTGAAACTCGGTATTTGACGAGACATGCGGTGTCCGCATTTTAGGTAGTTTATAGATTAACTGACATGACAACAGACAGAGCCTTAAAGTTTTCCAGCACGGCTAGAGAACTTCCGCACTATTACTCTCTGTATTTAGCTGAAATAATGCTTCAAAATTCTAGATTACATTTTTTCACTTAAAAAAAAAACAGTAAAATTGTACTCCGCCCGTCACTGTTCCTATTTTAAGAGATATTTGAGCCTCGAAATGCTCTTATTTTATTCATATTTGCAGCATTTGCCATTAACTTCTCGCAATGTTGTTTGGAAAAGTATGAACTGTGTTCAGTTAGGTTTCAAACGGACGAAAATATATATGTGTCAGGGCTGTACACATTTTTCCTTAGTTGCACGATAAACACCGAGCTAGCCACTGTCAAAGCCTCGTTTTACAATTACCTAAACATCCTTTTTTAGTTTCTGAAACATGAAGCAGTTGTGTGTAGATGTAGTTTAATAAGTCCATGTACCAAGAAGGATTTTGCTCATTTAAAAATAGGTAAATAACAAAGGTTTTGAAATAACCCCGCGAGTGGGTTATCTTTCTTGGTCACTGTCGCAGAATCCGGAAATTTGTGACAACCTGTTTATGTTGCAGAAGAAAGTCCAAATGTTACTCAATTAGAATGACAGTTGAATTGGAGTGCATAACTTTAAGAGTTTCGACGAGCGCTGGTGTAGGACTGGTCATTTTATCTGCAGCGAACGAAACACCCTCCGCGCCAGCTCTATAACGAAGCGAAGAAAAAAGCTTGCCAGTTCATATTAACGTTTTTGTTAATAATTCTCCTAGACCTTTCATCTGACAAATTTTGAAGAGTTTCAATTTTTCAAAAAGTTTTGACACCGTCATGACATACTTTCCATTGGCTCTTAAACGCATTGATTTCTTGCTCGCTGATTTTAAATCTGGAGGCCTCTGCCTCTTTTTCCAAATTTCTACTTAAAAACATGAATGCGCGGGTGTTGGCGCGAGTTCAGTTCTTAGTGCCCAGGGTTGACCGCGTGTAGTTCAGCTAGCAAGGCATCATGGGATAAAATATATCGAGAACACGTGAATCTTCCTTTTCGCTGGCAGCCATCTTTGAAAGAGAGTGGACTAGTGGCTTTAGAGAAGTTTCGGAGCTAAAAAACACGTCAGGATGGTTCGTATGCACACGCCCGGGTATGTAGAGCAGACTGCAATATCTTTTTACTCATTTTAGTTAAAATTTGTGTTATTTTATACTTTATTGGTTAAATAAGATATGGACTTTTTTCGATGGATTTAAGCGAGTTATTAGAACGCATGATCTTTCAATGTTCCAACATTTTAGAGTACAATCTCCTCATTCTCCCCTCTCTCTTTTTCCTGTTTTAGAAAGGGTATCTCTGCTTCAGCTCTTCCTTACCGTCGAAGCGTTCCAACTGTGAGTATACCGTTTTTTAGACTCGAAGTTAGAAACTATTAAGATCATGTTGATGTACGTGTCTTAATGAAAAATTTTGTATTTTCGTTGAAGAAAATAGGGCATAGTTGTCCATCAAAGTAGGACTTGGAAACAGTTATCATTCAAATTAGTGCAAGATAGTGTTGTTAATGTAGAAGTTTTGCAATTTGGTTTTGTATACGTGTATATATATATACAACACAAAGTTGCAAAACTTCTTTATTAATCATTTCATAAAATCATATAGCATTGGCTATTGGGCATATCGAGCTAGCAGATGCAAGACGTGTGCCCATCAGAAATAGACAAGAACTTGTCCTGTGAACTCGACTCCTGATGTGAATCCATGTAGCTCAGTGGGTAGAGCATCTGACCGGTATTTGGGGAGTTGTGGGTTCGATTCCTGTATTCCTGTCAGTGACTCAGAATTTTTTCTGATCACCCAAACTTAAGAACTGGCTTCCTTCATTTTCTAGTGTTGCTGTTAGGTTCTTAACTAAGTTAACTATAAAAAGACACTAGCGCTTTATTAGTTTTGATTTGTGCATTATTGGAAATAAACAAGGATAAACGCATGCCCATCATCCCACTTCTTGACTTTTATGTGCCACCTTGTAAACTGTCTCGGAAATCACACCAGTTGATTTTGCCTTCAAAGGTATTTGCACTATATTTTATCACAACAGTGTGTTGGGTTAGACCTCTTTAGGACAGTGGCACAACAGTGAGCTAGAATAGTTTGTTGGTCATAGAGTGAAATACATAACTGATAATGCATGTCATGTAATTGTATACTGATTATCACAAGGCAATGTTGGTTTGCATTGAAAATAGTTTAAAGCCCAGTTGTATCTTGGTTAAATTTCAGTGGCTGAAACTCACATCAGATGATGTAAAGGAACAAATATTTAAATTGTCTAAGAAAGGATTGACTCCTTCGCAGATTGGTAGGTAATTTAAGAGTGATGAAAAGTGTTATTTTTCCTTTTTTTAAATCTTTAATTCTCAATTTTGTAAAAGTTACAAATAATTTACTATTGACAGTAGTGCCACTATTATTTTTTAAGTAGTGGATGTAAGATTTCTCTTAGACTTAGAAATTATGTGCACATGAAATTAAGTTATGACTGCCTTTTGATAAATTTTGACTGCCTCTTGAAATAGACCAATTTCAATATTTTGAAATTCTTAATAGGATAAAAGGCTCTAGGGAATATTGCAAATGTCAAGGTGGTTCGAATTTCATATGATTAGGATGCTGTGGTGTTGATGTCGATTTTACCAGTTTGATATTAATCTGCTTTTCTAGTTCCTGCACATAATGACTTTTCAACTTCTGTTTAAAAGTATGATAATATAAGTGTGTTAATGTCAGTGGCCACATTGGCCAATTGACCATTCAGAGAAAATTGTGACCTGTACTAAAATTTACCCAGAGTTTTGAGTGCATGAAAAACCAAACTTTTAAAAAGGAAGTTTAAAGTGTTTTTAGTGCACTAACTCACCAACTTTAGCTTCCTCAGAGCCTAGGTTCATGGTTCATGTTCCGTGGCCATCTTTTTTGGAATGGTCAATAATTTATTAAAATATTAATAAATTAAAAAATTTTTGAGACTGTTAAGCAAGGCATTTGGGTTAATTCAGCTGAATAATTGACAACCAGCAACACTTGGTCATTTAACAATAATTATATGTGAAGAACTCAGTTCACCCAGTACTTAGGATACTGACTCCAATGGACTGTTAAGCTTGAGAAAGGGCTTGCTTGATCTGAGGATAAATGAAATAACAGTTGTTTAGAATGTTGAATAACTCACAATGCAGTTTGTTGTTTTCAAAATGGTCCATTTGCAATTTTATATAAATTATATGAGGCCATATCATTAACAGTTTTGTATGTTTATTAGGTGTTATCTTGCGTGACTCTCATGGTGTTGCCCAAGTTCGATACATTACTGGCAACAAAATTCTTCGCATCTTAAAAGCTAAAGGTTTGTTTAGATTTCCACATGTTTATTTGCTCCAGGGGCAGAGAATTGTCAAGTTATTAGTTTCATAGTCGCTCATTTTTTGAATGCTTTTTCTTTAGAGATTGCAGAAATATTTAGAAGTTCTTGTCAAGTTCTTGGCAAAAAATTTGACAAAAAAAGATCTTCGGCTTTTCTTTGAAACTATATTTCAATCAGTTTTTGACATACTTAATTACTTCCTTTTTCAAATTTCTGCAGTTTTAGGGAAAAACTTGGAATGTAATTCAACAAATAGGTCAAAAAACTGATTTGTGTTTGCATAATTCTTGCAGGTTTGGCCCCATCACTGCCAGAAGATCTGTATCACCTTATCAAGAAAGCTGTTGCAGTGCGTAAACATCTAGAGAAGCACCGAAAGGTCAGTTACTGTTAGTGCTCAATTTTTAAAGTAGATGTGAGAAACTTTAGTCAAAGTGATTGATCTGTTATTTACTGAAACATTAAATGTTTTGGGGGTAGTTGCATTAACTTTGTTTAAACTGTTCTTTAAATTAATGTTTTTGAAATGAAGTGTCTTTATTTTAGTTTTGAAGATTAACAAATATTTTTGAAAGTCGTATTATAACTATTAGATTTTTTTCACAATAAATTCATTCTTAAATGGGGTAGACAAGCATCAAGTAAAGGAAGTTTTGGTGCATTTATTATTCAACCAACACAATATTATCCTTAAACAGTTTGTTTGCCATTATGACAGGATAAGGACTCAAAGTTCAGGCTTATTCTGATTGAGAGCAGAATCCACCGCCTTTCACGATACTACAAGACCAAGTCTGTTCTCCCAGCCAACTGGAAATAGTAAGCACAGTTTTGTTGTGATATTCCTGTTGTGATTTTGTGCTGAGTCGACTCTGAGCACTGCAATAGAATTTTAGTACTGTTGCCAGTGAGGTTTTGCGCCATGTCCTTGTGTTCATTTATAAACATCATATCAACAAAAGCTCTTCAAAATTTATTTTGTGCCATTCTGAACATAGTAAACTCAAACCAAATCTGTTGTTTTTTTAAAGTTTTTATCCTTGATGCTCCAGATTATAAACCTTTCAGCTCAAAACCTGACAATTAATGTTGTTTGTAAATTCTCCCAACTAGGACTCATACTTTTTGTATACCTAGCTTAGAAGAATTTTGTTTCTCATCTTCTGTTGTTTACCTTGTTTGATCAATTCCCATTTTCTCATTACCAGATGACTTATTTTGTATGGGTTATGTAAGGAGAAGTTAGATGGTGATAAACTAGCCTGTGCTGAAAGGGTTTAAACTCATGCATATTGCTTAATGCATAGGAATTGATCAAACAAAATAATTTGGTGATTATTTTAAGCGAAGTTCTGCTGAACTGGTTAAAGTATAAAGTTTGGTTCCTGGCTAGAAGGGTTGATTTTATATAACATATTTTTCCTACAAATTGGAATAAGAAACAATCAAAAACATTGCTGTTTATTTATGTTGGTTACTTTTAGAAAAAAAAATTAAGAAGTCAAAGTTAGTCCAGAGAATTATTGAAATTAAAAAAAATATCAGTTTTTCAAATACCAGTAATCTTTTTCAATTTATTTGCATTTAGTTCTAACCACAGGTGTAAGTTATTAGGTGCTTCAAAATGTGTGTCAAAAAATTTCAAATGAAGGTACATCATATGTATGCTTTGTAGTCAATGTTGGAATTGACTTTTTATGTTTTTTTCATTTTCAGTGAGTCATCAACTGCTTCAGCTCTGGTGGCATGAAGTTTATACCATGTGTAAAACTCAGCAAATAAATAAAATTTAGCATGAGCTTGTTGTCTTGTTTTATTTTTGTATTTAGAATACTTTTTGTAGTTTTATCTTTAGTTTATAATTCAGGATTTGTGTGGGTGATGCAAAACCTGAAAAGTCATGGAATTTTGATAAGGGTCGTGGAAAACTGGCAAAATTTAGATTGGTAACAACGTGAAGAAAAAATTTAAACCAATCCACATATTTGCACAGTTGCACAATTTTTGCTGAATAATCAATTATTATTTCAATGCAGAAATAGCCTTCTGAGTGGCAGTGTGGTAAATTTGTGTGAGAGTTAATTGTTTTAACTTGGAAATGCTGCCGTGTCTAAAAACAAGAATCCGTTTCTTTAGCTTGCATTGTGTTAGGAAAAAAGGGTAATGAAACTACTTCTGATGTATTGAGGAAAGAAATAACAATGCTAGGATATGGGGAATCAAGAAAAGTCATGGAAAGTTGTGGAATTTCAGAAAGTCAAACCGGAGTACCAACCCTGTAATTTGTGATCTTGCATAAAAAAGACAGCTCTTTATTTTGCAATGGACCATGAGTAAAGCACGCATAAACTTGAGGTGAAACTACAAGTTATTGTTAATAAGTTAACTGGAGCCCATATAAGCCTCAATTTGGGCCCAAAAATGAATTTTTGCCCATCTCCCAAAAAAGAACGAAGAAATCAAGTCTCAGACTTGCAGCACACTTTAACCTTCAGTTTCATGTTTTTATTTTGTCTTGATGCAAACCTTTGCAAAACATGAAAAGATGATTGTTATTCGTCATATACTGATTCAATTCCATCAACAAACCGATAGCATTTCCACTACTTTCAAGCGATTATCCTTTACATCGAAAAATTAAAAATTTAACCATCCGGATGAACTATGAAATTTCCAAAGTGTTCATTGAACACTCTCGGGGGGTGAAAAATTTTGGTGAGAATCGTGTTGGTAGAAAAAGGTAAAGTGGTGCATTCGGTATAGCGCATTATCCAAATGAATGCTCAAAGGCGCTTTACAATGATCCGGTTCACGCCCAGAAAATATAGGCGCCTCAGTCATTTACTGACTCCGGAAGGATGGAAAGTTAAGTGGCCTGGTTTTAGCGGGAAAGAAGGTCACCCATATATTCAACCCTCGACCAGGCCGGGGATCGAACCGGGGACCTCAGGATTGGGAGACCGAGATCTTACCACTGCGCCAACCCTTCCCTTTTTGTCAATCTGGCCCTAGACCCTGGTAACCAGCTCTTTGAACTTCTCGATATGTTATCGGTCAAGCCCAATGGCTTAAACTTTCAAAGGCTCTTTTTTAGGGGCTTATATTAACTGGAGGGGACATATTAATGGAGGGGATAATCCAAGAGAACTTTGCATTAGAAAATCTCGGGAGCATGTTCAATAGTAGATGGAAAATTTGTTTTGGGTCAAGTCGGTGCTAGAGTGACCTGAAAAATGGTTTTGGTGCCACACTCGTTTTCTGACCTTCTAAACGGACTCTAAATCTCTTACAAAGACGTGGTTTTGATGCCAAGACTTATTTTCTGGGAGCAATTTTTCAATAGTAAAATGATAATATCTGCTTGTGGGCATTGTTTTGAAATTCATGACGACATAATCCATCTGAACATGTCAACTTCGATAATGGAAAACAATAACTGAATCCTTTAGTACGTGTTCACTGCACACACCTTTGGCGCAGATTTTTGCTCAAACTGGCAACATTCCAACACAGCACGAAATAACAGGTTTAATAGAAGTACCGCAACTTATTTCAAGGTAGCATCAAACGAGTAACGCTTGTGGGATCTGGCTATAGGGACAGGCACAGATTTGTGAACCTGTATACTAAAATATTCATGGTATTTATGACGAGCTTTATCGCATTTGCAATACCGAGGCCCCTGTTTCAAAACCAAATTCACTTGAAATAAAGTGTTTTTAGAGTGACTTTTTGCGATCGTTGTAAACAGAATGGAACTGAGATCGCAAAAATCTTTGTAAATTCACCTCCAATCGCGCCCAAAATGCAAACACAGGATAAACACAAGCTCAACTGAAGGTGGGCAAATTTAATTAAAATATGTTCGGTTATTTTAGTTTTTTGACTAAATTCATAGTCGTTTCTATTGCAAGACTCAGCATTGGAAAATGTTACCATTTTACAAGCTTGGATGCATGTACAACCCATAGCTAGAACTTGACCAAAAACCAAGCAAATTTTTGAAATACAAATAAGAACACCTCATTAAACGAAAAAAAGCAATACTGAAGAGTCCCAAATCAATTTTCTTTATTCCTTCATCTGATCATTTAAAGCTGCAAATAGCTGTTTTCCAACCACCGCCTATCTCAGTGGCTAACCCATTTTAACTATAATTCCAGTTTCAGAAGGCATTTTGGGTTCATCCTGGAAATTGTGAAATATAATTTTGAATTTACTTCTTTAACTTTTTGTTCGAACAAAAGCTAAACGCTTGTTCGTTACTGTGTTATAGTTATTGATTTATTATTAACTGCCCCGGTATTTTGGTGGAGCTTCAGTAAATTTAAAAATTATAAAAAATTGATATTTATTTACAAAACTCTAAATATGAGTTAAATTTATTTTCTGTAGTGTCACGGACGTTTTATGAAATAGTAGAATTCATGAAGGCTGCTGAAATCTTGTGTAGGGCGCAAGCACAAAAATCTTCGACATATATTCCAAGAACTCGATTTTTTTCAAGCTGGGGTTTTACATCAAAATAAAGAGTTCTTGAATCAACTGGCTCATTGGATCAAAACTCAGCAATTAGATTTCACTTTGGTTGTTGAAACATATACTTTTGTACTGCGAAGCTTTGGCATAAGATGGGGTAGGGT
>JAOBAT010114191.1:0-14176 GCA_026413305.1 Hydrozoanthus tunicans
AAAATTTTAAATAAACTTTAAATGAGCCCCACCCCCCCCCCCCCTCCTTTCTCTAATTTCCCCAGTAAAGGAATAACGATCTACACTGTATTAATGTTTATGTACAGAGAAAGAATGAAAATCAGATATAATCCTTTGGTTTTTTATTTTGTGTAGTTGAGCTAGGTTTGATCAGTTACCATTTTCACATTACTAAAAGGATACTGTAAGTTAGACGTTGATGAACAGATCAAGGCTGAAAAGGAACTCTTTCTTTTTGTTGTTATTTTTATTATTATTGTTGTTATTATTAATATAAATCATTATAATTGTTATTATTATTGTTGTTGCTGTTGAACATTGTTACTGATGTTGTTGCAACTGCAATATTTAATAGTAATAATTGGGAATAACTGTAAAGAAAAGCAATCTGTGTCTCTTAACAGGCATTACATCGTGTTGAGTGCTGTTGCTGGCAATGAAAAGGAACAACTTGAATGGTGTGTGAAGAAATTTTGTTTTTAGTGTTATACATAAAGCAGAGTACAATTTGTAATCATTTTCAAAGTACAATTTTTGTACTTGAAGTTTTCATTTAACTATTTTGAACTTTAATTTAAGATCTATAAAATTGTATAAGAAAATAAAAATGGCAATCTGAGTACGATGGGGTCACTGTAAGGCAAGTTGTCTGCTGCCTCATGCTTAATATTTGTTTAGTCACCAATTGTCTCGAGTCATCTCAGTTGAACATATCATCTGGGTGTACATGTGAAAATGAGATGAACATCATCTGGATTTGTCCATCTGTTTATCTTTTCAGACATTTTTTCGTGGATGACTTGTTTGTCTAGACAAACCAATAGACCAAAGGCCGTCTTAAACTCACATTTGTTGAACAAACAAGTTGTCCATGTATCAAGAAGGAAGAATGGCTGGCACTAGCATACTGTATGGCAATGTTTATTGGCACGTGTGTCAGTGTGTATTGGATGTGAATTTATGACGGAGAATGTCTTTCTTTCATACTAAAACAAACAAATTGTTAGGCGACTTGTCTGTCCTTTTATGTGAAAACAGCTAAAGTATAGGGAACAAAAAACCAAAGTCCCCTCTCAAGTGAGTGTCAACTAGACAGAAAAAGTGTGGGCTCAAAACTAATGTTTTATTGTAAGGTTCTCTCATTTAGGATTGTACTTTTCATTTAAAGTGCCCAAAATCATTCCTTTTTTTGTTTTCTAATCTGATAGTACGTATTATTATTATTAAATTATCCTAAAATGAACATCCACAAAATATTTTTTTGTATTAACAAACCACAGATTTTTAAGACACTTTTAACTTTATTTTTATTTTGTCAACCCTTGTTGCTGATCATAAGGATGACAGATTTACCGTGGCGTAGATAAAGGAACTTGTGTTACATCAAATCAAAATAAAAAATGTTAAAACATTTTCCTGGCGGAAGAAACAGACAGTTTTGGCTCAACTGTACATCAAATTGACACTAGTCCTTTAATCTATATCATTAATTTTTGGCTTGGCATTTGGTCAACCAAAATGGCGATGATTTTATTGTTTTTAAAGATTCTTAAAACATTGGCATTTCTTTCAAATCAAAAAACCTTTTTGGAAATGTTCATTTTAAGATACCTACTTTAAGATTTAGAAATAACATAAAAGGTTATGGGCACTTAAACAAGTTTGGGAGAATCTTGCTTTTCACCTTCAAATCTTTCTTGTTTCATTGTTACTTGTTATTAATGTCATGAAAGACTTATTTTGCACAGGTTATGCAACAGGAAGTAAGATGTTTATAAACAGGCTGGTACTGGAAGTGTTAAAATGTATTGTATTAGTTAGGCAGTTTTCACCGCAGTGTTTCTTTTCTTGTAATGGGTTACTTTAAACTTTTTTGGATGCTGTGTCATTAAAATTATTCATTGTTTTTCATGTAGGGTTGGACTTGTTGAGTCAAAAATCAGGATACTAGTCAGCAATCTGGAAAATAATGCGTATATCAAACTTGCTCATGTGAATCCAAGTTCCTATGGAGCAGTTGAAAAAGATGTGTACGTACTGTTCAGAGAACATATCTGATTAAATCCGATTTAAATCTTACTTTCTTGTTACAATTGTAATATATCTTTCATGTTCTTTATCATTAGTTGTTTGTCATCAGGTGAAGTAGATTTGGTGTAGCTACATAGGTTCTGTTCTGGAGAGAGTTTCTTTTTGTGAAAAAAAAAACATCTTTATCATTTTGTTTCTGAAGCAACTAATTATGTTTAAGCAGAATGCTCAGTCTCGTTGCCACAATTGTTATCAAATTTGTAAAGCCTCCTCAGAAACCTGTTAGTTACTGTAGTTTCTCTTATAAAGTGCATAAAATTATGAAGTGAAAAATTGTATTATTTCAGTGGATAGGCCTTGCTAAATGAGGAACAGTGGTTCTTGAGATAATAACATTTAAAGCTCCCAAGTGTTGTGATGTATTGTTCCAGCAAATGTACATTTTATTTAAATCTGCTGCCAATTCATATCCTTGGATACATTTAAGCCAAACTTAGGCTGCTGATGTATCTCAGAGGAAGATCATAAGTGTAGGTTTGACTCAAATTTGTTCAAAGGTTACATGGCTTGGCAGTAGATTTAAATTTGTCGGAACAATACATGACAACATCGGAATTATAGTCTTCAAACTTGGCTCTTTAACCACAATATTTTCTCATTTGTGTGGAAGATGGATGAAAGAAATTTTGAAAATCACGCTGGTCAATGAGATTCAGTTTAACTTCTTTACCCCCCCCCCCCTCCCCTCCCTTTTTTAATAGAACAATTTCTGCAATCAATGTCAAACCCAGATTTGGTGATTATTTTTTTCTGTTAAATTAATTTTTGCAGTGAGAAGTTTATCAAGAGATGGTTTATAGGACTGCAGTTTGAGAAAGCTGGTTAGAATTTTTATCATTAAAAAATATTTGCAACTATCGGCTATTTGTTGTCTGATTATCACTAATACCTGATATTTTTCACGAAGTGTGGCATTTTTATAAAAGATAGAACTATGAAACGTATTCTAGTTTTTAAATCTCAATGTAATAAATTGAATCATTTGAAGATTTTGCTGAAAGTTTGTTTGAACAAGAGGTGTTGCTGTATAAATAGCTTTTACAGAATCACGTTGCACATTGAGAGATGGTGTTTTTCTTTCTATTGAACAGCATTTCAAAAATCAAAGCAATAACTATCATGGCACTTTTTTGAAGAAGTAAGAACTTGTTCTTGCATTTTATGGCAAGTTTACACAATTAGATTGTTTGTTCTTTTTATTGCAGAAAATGTGAATATAAATCTCACTGCAGAAATTCAGATGTTCACCAACACAGGTATTGAGGGAAGCAGCATTGGTTTGTTGTAGATTCATTATACTTGTTGAACTTCTAGAAGTTTCTGAAAGAAAGGGAAGCGCTGCGACAGTTAGAAACGAGTTTAGTAGCGTCTTTGATTCCCCAAGCCATACAGCCATTAGGCATTGGGTATTATTTGCTTTGGACTGATAAGTTTTCCAGAACACCGCACAGTCCATAGGCGAGTGGTCTAGAATAATTAAACATCGAGGAAGGACGTTCGTTGCTCAAAGCAAGCTCAAAACCCAGCAAAATCGGTCTGAAACTCTCTTTAAAAACCTCCTTAAACACTCTTTGAAAGCTGTGGTAGCTTGTCCCAAGAAACTGATGAATAAACATTATGCCAAACTTACCAAATTTTAGATAGAAATCCGCAATAATCCAAAATAATCCGCAATCCCTAGCTGACCACGAGGTGAGGTGAAGTAAACTGCATTCCAGTTTTTCGTGGCCTTGTCTTTTGAAATTGAGGCTCGAGTGCAAGACACCAAAATTTGCACAGCATATCATCGTACCGCGCATGTTTGGGATCGCAAGAAC
This sequence comes from Hydrozoanthus tunicans, assembly GCA_026413305.1. Lineage (NCBI taxonomy): Eukaryota > Metazoa > Cnidaria > Anthozoa > Zoantharia > Hydrozoanthidae > Hydrozoanthus > Hydrozoanthus tunicans. Next base: position 3,930 of record JAOBAT010114191.1, read on the forward strand.
AAAGAGATTAGTTTCGCTGCTCCTGTGTTGCAGCAATAATTAGAGATGTTTATAGTTAACTCAGCACTACATTCGTACTCTATTTACCATCTTGTATCCAGTGTAAACCCTTGCAATAATACGTGCAACAGATGTTTAGTCTGAACACGAGACATTGTGCCATTGTTTTTTAATAGTCTTTCTCTTTTTTTCCTAGTCCACCAGCAGGCAACTAAGATCAGTATGTTAAAGGACGGAATGAAAATAGAGGCAAGGCATGTGAAAAGGTGAGAGGAAAACTAATGGCTTGTGTGTTTTTTATTCTAAAGGTGTTGTTTAGTTAACTGAGGTTTGACTTTGAAACCACCTTCTTTATTTTCTGCTGCCAAACAGATAAACACTTTGTGATTGAATGAGCAAATGAAAACTTTCAGTCAGTTGTTGATTTGGGCACCTTTTCAGAAAGCAACTTAATCAGTTTTTACCAAGTGTTGTAATAAGGACAAAAAAGAAGAGTATTGTTAGAGGCTGACCAATTTGGGCTTGTTAGGAAGAATGATCAAACCCTTCCTCCTCTCTCCCCCACAAAGAAAAGATCGTCTCTACTCCCCCTGCTCCTTCTCCTTCCTCCCTTCAAAGGAAAGGTTATCTCTTATCCCCCTCACCCATTGAAAACGGAAAGATGATCTCTTCCAACTCCTCCTTCCCCCCAAGGAGTAGATGATCTCTACCTCCTCACCCTCCCTCCTCAAAGTAAGATGACCCACCTATTAAGGAAAGATACACCCCTCCCTTCAAATGGAAGATCTCTTCCTCCTCCCAATGGAAAAGTGATCCTCCCCTCCTCCCCCCTTCCCCTCAAAGTAAGATGACCCACCTGTTAAGGAAAGATACGCTCCTCCCTTCAAAGGGAAGATCTCTTCCTCCTCCCCATGGAAAGATGATCTTTCCCCCCTCCACCCTTTCAAAGAAAATAATTATCTCTTCTTCCTCCACTTCATTCCTTTGTGTTTTCACAGTCTCTTTGTAATGGATGTCAAGCTGTGCCACTTGACCTCCAACTTTTGCTTGCTTCCGAGTTTGTGGATATGCAGATTAGTTATTATTATTGCTTCATTTTTCAGAAAGCAACTTAATCAGTTTTTACCAAGTGGTGTAATAAAGACAAAAAAGAAGAGTATGAATTCTTCAGACGTAAGTACCATTTAGGAAAACATTTTTACTGAAGTTTGAACTGGACTAATTCCTCACAATCAGTATAGGTTGCAGAATTTTCATCTTGAAATAGCTATATAAAGAGTAAATTGGTAGATGTAATTTGTTGTTTTGAAAACCATTAATTGCTCAGGACTGTAGGCCATGAGTACTGGATCTGCCTGCCTTTTATTTTATTTTTTTGGATTACATAAGTACAATCATACATGCATGCCTACATTTGGTCTGTATTGAAGCCACATGAACCAATTGCACCAAAGATGCGACTATAAGGTTTGGTAAATTCTCTAAAAGGAAGTGGTTTATGCTCGGAGAATATTGTGTTCTTACGATCTTATTTTTAGCAACGACCGACAAGCAAAATACACAACCTCATAAAGGTTGAAAATCGAGGGTTTTATTTCGAACGGCCCTTGATGTTTTGTTAGAAATGCACTGTGTAATCCAGTTACTTAATCTAATTTCCTTATAAGAGATAGCTCAATCAGTAAGTTATTTAGTTATAAGAATAATATTCTTTCAAAAGCCAGATATTGTTTGTTCCACTGTATAACATTATTAGTCTCAAATAAAAACTTTTATCAAGTCAGTGTCCATAGCAGCAGCACAAATATAATAATTCTCTACATATAACTTACACCAAGCAACTTATTTTGATCAGTTTTACTGTTTTAACTTCCTGCGCGCCGCCATTTTGAATAAGCCAGTTCGACATTTTAGAAACACGTGCACAAGCCGAGATAAAAATGTAAAATTCATGAAACTTACACAAAGACACACTATGAAGCGGGATGGAAGTTTATTATTATTCCTTTTTTAAGTTTGATGAATACTTCATTTTATCCTGACACGCGCTCGTGTTCGTGAAATTCCGAACTGGTTTATTGTGACATGACTTGGTTTCAGTACCAGTCCCTGTAATCGTGATGAATACGGTAGCAATGAACGAGAGGGGATCTGGCACTGCAACCAAGTTACATAGCGTTAGTTATATGCACGGAATTACCAAGTTTGTGCTGGTGATATGGACACAGGCCTGCTTAATAACAGCTTCATTCGAGACTGAGAATGCTGTGCATTTGAGGAATCCTTTAAGACTGTTTTAGATCTAAGTGCGAATCTTTTTGGGGAGAATATAATTTATATTATTTATTTGTAAGAAGGAATAGAAAAGAACCTTTATTTTTGCTGCCAGGTGAGCAAACCTAATGCGGACAGTAAAGGCAGTAGTCTCGAAGACAGCTTGGTGAACTGTAGTGACGCTAGTCTGGAAGTGAGCTGTGATGGCCTTCCGGAGGAGAAAGAACCAACGCCCACTAAACAGGCAGTGGAACAAGCACTGCCCGATAAAGGTTTCATTTCGTTTTCTTGTTTGCCAAGAAAGATATGCATTATACATAAAATCATACATTGAAAAAGAAAAGAGAGAGAGAGAGACATTCTTAGCAAGGAGTCCCATAGAAGCTGTTGGCTTTACTGGTTGGGTTGGGTTTACTGAGATGTGTATTTTAAAGATAGTAAGGGTCACGTGTACTGAATGTAACCTTTCGATTGGCCTTCTTACATCGAGTAACGATCCGAGTAAGAACTACATGTAGGCAGGTGTAGAAAGGTGCTAATTGCGATACTGTTAAACCGTTGATCTGATTTGGTAAATTTTAAAAATGGATCGTATTTTCATAAGTAAGCTAGTGTATTTTTTTTAGTTCACTCGGCCTTTTTTGTTGAAACATTTCTGTTTTCAAATTTAAGAAAAATTCTACGTGGGGAACATTGAAAAGCAAAAGGGTTTCTTTGCTTTTGTTTTGGAGTTCTATGATCTATATTATAGCACAAATGAAACATTGCTTTGAAGTATGCTTTTTTTTTTTGTATACTACGTTACACACAGGTTGGTGTATTCTCAGTATGAAAAGTTTTGAATTTTAAAATGTTTAATTTTAAATTTTAAAATTTTTAATGTTTAAAAACACTGTGCTGCTAGATTTAAGCTTGTTTAACACAGGTTGACATTTGGACTGTTCTGTCTAAGAAAAAGTACATACATAAAGAGAGCTTGAGAAAATTCATTGTGTGTAATTTAGTTTGATTAAACTAAACTTGAGTTCTTTTTGGTATTTCAAAAAAGCTAAGATATTTTTCAAATTTAACGTAAAATCGTTCCATTGCCAAGAATTAACACATCGGGTGTGTATGTTTTTTGTTGCTTGATTCAGTTAAGAATGGCTCCGATACAAACAAACTCTTAACGATAACACCAAGCAACAATAAGGAAGAGAACAACAGAGGTGCTTCAACTGCAACTGTAGGGGAACCGACTAATGCCACTCCCATCAGCTCGTCGTCATCAACACGTGATCAAGCAACACGTGACCACCAAGCTACACCGGACACCGAGACCAAGGTACTGTGCTTAGTAATGGCGTGAACGTGACATAATATCAAGCAGAGACATTCTTTTCCCTGACGACGTCGGTGACTATTCTACCCCTCTCCCCTCCTACATTTCTTAAAGACGATGAAGTGAAAGTCCTTAGATTTTCGTTTGTAATACTCAACAACTAAAAGTCCTGGAGTGTGACTGGACTAGAAGACCTTGAATTTATCTTCTTGTTGCCTTTCTGCTCTAGCCAATGTATTCAATAATTGATAGTTGGCCTGAAAATGACCCTTTCCCATGGGCAATGTTCCCAACAATCCTTGCTATTGAATTCTCCTCATTTTCTAAAACATTATCAAAGCGCCCTCTGCCTCTCCCATTCCACCCCAATTACGATCAGAGAATATGGCACATCATCATTCTTATTATCTTTGTCATTGTCGTTGTCATTGTCAAAGTTTTTACCAACACCACTGATGATGAAAATGAATATACTACACAACAGCAATAAGAAGAAAACAATTTGTTACATTTAAGATGACTAAGTGACCTGTTTCTTTTTGTTCCATAGGAGTCAAGAGGGACAAAGAGACAAAGTTCGCCCCTGGAGAACACTGCTAAAAAGGTTCGACAAGAGGAAACTGAAACTCAGGTATGTTGGTGTACGGGGTGAGTGCCACTCTATGGTTCTCCTGTCTAGTCTGGACTCCAGTCCACATGGAACCTGTCTAGGCTGCAGTAGGATGTAGATGTTGACTGTAGAAGGATGTAGCTGTTGGCTACCATACGTTTAGGCTGCATAAAATGTAGTTGTTTTGCTGCGGTAGGATGAAGGTGTTGGCTGCAGTACGATGAACATGTTGACTGTAGAAGGATGTAGTTGTTGGCTACCATACGTTTAGGCTGCGTAAAATGTAGTTGTTTGGCTGCGGTAGGATGAAGGTTTTGGCTGTAGTACGATGTACATGTTGACTGTAGAAGGATGTAGTTGTTGGCTACCATATGTTTAGGCTGCATAAAATGTAGTTGTTTGACTGCAGTAGGATGAAGGTTTTGGCTGTAGTACGATGTACATGTTGACTGTAGAAGGATGTAGTTGTTGGCTACCATATGTTTAGGCTGCATAAAATGTAGTTGTTTGACTGCAGTAGGATGAAGGTTTTGGCTGTAGTACGATGTACATGTTGACTGTAGAAGGATGTAGTTGTTGGCTACCATACGTTTAGGCTGCATAAAATGTAGTTGTTTGGCTGCGGTAGGATGAAGGTGTTGGCTGTAGTACGATGTACATGTTGACTGTAGAAGGATGTAGTTGTTGGCTAAAGTAGAATTTAGGCTGCAGAATAGGATGTAGCTTTTGGCTGAGAAGGATGTAGCTGTTGGCTACCATACGTTTAGGCTGCATAAAATGTAGCTTTTTGGCTGCGGAAGTATCTAGTTGTTGACTGTTGAAGGATGTAGCTGTTGGATAGCATACGTTTAGGCTGCATAAAATGTAGTTGTTTGGGTGCAGTCGGATGAAGGTGTTGGCTGTAGTACGATGTAGCAGTGGGCCGCTGTAGGCTGTGCTGTTGGCCGCAGTAGGATGTAGCTGTTGGCCGCAGTAGCATGTAGCAGTTGGCCACAGTAGGATGTAGCTGTTGGCCGCAGTAGCATGTAGCAGTTGGCCACAGTAGGATGTAGCTGTTGGCTGCAGTTGGATGTAGCTGTGGCTGCAGTAGTTTGCAACTGCTTGTAGCATTTAGGATGCTGTTGTTGACCACAGTAGGATGAGTACTTTATTTTTTTTGCTCTCTTGTCTTGTTCAAAGGCCGAGTCAACACCCAAGCGTTGTGAAGGTGTGTCAAAGGCAGTCAAACGGCCAAGTTCTCCTCTAGACGAAGACAGCAGCCCCTTAAAACGAGTGCGCAATGAGTTGAAAGAAAAAGTATGTGTATACTGCTATGTTTTTGTAGCCAAACAGCCGCTTCTGTGTCCCCCTTTCCATTGTTTACCGAGTTTATCTTTTAAAACCGTAAAAAGTTTATTTTCCTAGAAAAGTTATAAATTTTTTTTAAAAGTTATAAAACCGCAAAAAGTTTTTTTTGAAAAGTTACAGAATTCTTTGTTTGTGTGAAACTAACAAGAAAAGGGATTAAGGGAATCCTCCACTGCTTAAAATTGGTCTCAAATAGATCTTTTATTAAAGAGCATAAAAAAATTATGACACGAAAACAGTTTTTCAATTTTCAAAAAGTATACTAACAAAAGGTTTGTCAAGTTTGAGAAACATACGATGAAAGTACGCCAAGATAAGGCGTGTAGAATTTTGAATTTTTCCCGCTAAAATCGTCCCCTCCAAAAGACCAACAAGATGACGTAACAGGTCTCGTGCGTCTCGCCTCAGTCCATCTATTATGGTGCCTCAAAGTAAAGAGACAAGTCGATTTTAAAACATCCGTAACTGCTAGGGTTTTCGACAGAAACTTTATTAGTTACAGATGTTTTAAAGTCAATTTTGGATGGGCTGAGGCGAGATGCACGAGACCTGTTACGTCATCTTGTTGGAAAACTGACGGAAGCTGATATACTTTTTCTTTCCTTTCTTTTTTGCAGGAAAAACCGGACAAGGATATAAAAGATTTGACAGAACCTACAGAACTTCTTGACAACATGGAGGAACCTCGTCCAAGCCAGATCCAAGTCGTGAAAAACTCTATTAAGATAAAACTGAAATAAACTATTTTTCTGCTAAAAATAAAAAAAAACTTTAAGGGAGTAATCTTTTCTATGTGCAAATTTTATCGTTTTTCAGCAACTTTTGTTGGCTGCTTACCGAGTAATTTTGCGTTCCATTGACACGTGACTGAACCGCTTACGGCCTGGTCGTGCTTGGGCGTGTTACTGTGTTGTGCTTTGTCAGCTGTTTGGTAGATTCCAGGGCTTGGTTCCTCAAACCCCGATTAACTCAACCCAGGATTGAGACATAATTCAAACAATAGTTTCTTCATAAGTAAAGCTTTGGTATGCTTACAGAATACTGATCAGATTTACCAATAAAACAAACAAGTCAACCCAAAAAGTTCAGCCCAAAGCAAGCTTCAAAAGGTAGGAAACAGGAACATGGATTAAAAAATAACCCTGGGTTAGCACTAATCAGGTTTTAAGGAACCGAGCCCTGGTCACAGCGGACTGGGATAGTTAAGGTAAATGTAGCCTTGCTTCGGAGTTTTGAAAAAACCGCTTAGGTTCTGCGGCCTTAACAGAGGTTTCTTTTAATCAAAAAATTTCGAACACAAGTCTGCATTGGACTTTGGCGCGTGCAATAAGTGGGTCATATAACATATAAAAGAGAAAAAAAGCTATATATAGTTCGACTAGAGTTTGCCTGTGTATTTATTTTGTTAACTCTGTAGGTGATAAGGGGCGTAACATGACCCTCGTTTTCGTCATTATTAGAGGCCTCGTGCAACTAAGACGGCAACATGGACGACTTAGAAAACACTTTGCTTTTCGTTTTCGATCACGAATGGATAGTTTGCTTTCTCATTTGTCCAAGTTACGCTTTGTGGACAGTAAAAGATGAGTGTTTTTGAAGATTGGCATAATTTTCTTGTAGTCGTAAAAAGTTTGAAATAAGGGCTTTTTGCGTTGTGGTTGTCAAGACGACGGCGTTCAAGTGAACAGCAGAGTGCATTCCAACGTGCAGCTATTGTTTTCTGCCGACCCTGCCGTCGTCGTTGCAGAAAGCCCCTAATTTCTCAGAAAAGAGCGACGAAGAAATTGCCCTAATTAAGGTTCCCGCTTTCTTTAGGGCATCGAGTTATATCATGAACAAGCCGCGGGTTTCTTATGGTACAAACTGTTAACTAGAAAGCAGTCACGAAGTGTATCATAAGCCACTTTTGCTTAAAAATAAATAATCTTTGTAAAAACATCCATTGTCTTTAGTGTTTTTTTTTAACCAGTTTAGAAGAACAGCCTGCTTGCCAACCACTCCCAGGGCTGTTGGAAGTGGTTTCTATTATAGATTAACTTTTAATACTAAATACGGATATTCAATTTCATTTTAATGAACTTAAGGGAAGAAGTCAAAACAATGGTATTTTTAAGGAACCCAATTTTGTCGGGGGAGGTGGTGGGTGACGGCACATACCCCCTACCCCACCCCTCCCAACTTTTTGAGAGCTCTAACCTGATTTAGGGGTATTGGTTTTTATTGTACTATCGACTCCTCTCTCCACAAAGTAGGCATTGGCGCAAGCACTTTATCAATATCTATTTTATTGAACATGATATTTGCTCCTGAAATTCAGCATTTTTGAAAAAAGGTGGTGGGTGGCGGGACATAGATACCCCACCCCCTAAATTGGGTTCCTAGGAAGCACCATTGTTTTGACCTTTTCCCTAAAAGCTCATTTTACGTACTAAATTAGTTGTATATATGTTACAGTGGGGCTTGAAACGGCAATTCACTCTTGATATCTTTAAAAAGTAGCCGGTACTGGTAGTTATACTAAAAATATCACGGAGTATATTACATAAGATGTCAACGTGGGCGGCGGAACCGGAAAAGGAATCTCAGATTCGTATAACGAACCGTTATAATTCCGCAGTGTGCCCCCCCCCCTCCCTCCTTCAATAATGTTTTGCTTCCGCGACCGATGGCCCGATCCTGAGGTACCCGTTATCACCCCCAGCCTGTGGTTGGTTTAAATCGGTACCAGCATACATGGCCGCTGAATTGATGTGCGTTCTGCTGGAGTTGAACTGATGATTCCAAAGCGCCTTTGAACATATTCTTATGGAACTAAGGGCACTAAATAAATGCACCACCTTTTATCTTTTACCTTTTAGTACTGGATTAACTTAGACGAATTTCTCACCAACCCAACTAGTAAACGAACATCCTAGAGGCCCGCCCCCTAATGAATACCGTCCAACCACAGATCCCATTAGGTCCCAATATGACATTACCTAAAACCAGCTTTAAGTTAAACGTGCAACGTGTGTGGTCTTCAAGCACATTTATCCATTTTAATTTCTATGGCAAGAGAATTTCCAAATTAGCACGGCAATGTTAATTCATGAGAGTACTCCTATAATATAGTTTGTATCACTCTTTTTCATGAAACCAAGAAGTCCAAAAGGACCAAATGTACAAGACTAGTTTACGATATATACGAAATTTGGTAGTTTACCTAAATGGCAGATACTATATTCCATAAAACTTTAAAAGTATTTCGACTGCAAAGAAAATTCTTTTGAAACTCCCATAATCTACATATAAACAATTGATGAATTGAAATATTACTTCGACATAATTAAAAATTTTGAACACTGCTGTTTTCCTAAATGAATGATTTTCTCTGTACATATATTCTCTTTTCTATCCGTTCTATCATTTCTAGTTCCGCCTTATCTAAATATATCTTAGGAAAAGATTAGATGAAATTCATTTGAAATTTGTACAAAATCAAAGATTACTAGTTTGAAAATATGTGTACTTATATAAATTACTTGTTTTCTTGAAATAAATAAATTGTTTTAAAAGTGTCTTTATATTTCAGTAATACTTTTTTTGTTTGTTGCCTTCCACTCTAACAAAAATAAAGCTAACTTCACTCATGGTTTAAAAGAGAAGTAAACCAGACGAAACCACGGGGCTGTTATATAACATGATCCAAGCCTTCACTTCGTCACCTCGATGAACAAACGTATGTCGGTTCTTAATGGTTAAAAGTTATCTTTGCTTCGTCTGTGTTCAGCGCTCTCAGTCACAACAAACCACAGAATATTCGTAGTTTATATGAAGTTTGATGTTGTTTTTTAAAAACACCAATGCACGGTCATATTGACCGAGAATTCTTCACGACTATTTTACTTGTCTATGTGAAACTCATATTTAAGGTTTGATGTTCCCTTCTGAGAAACAACCCATCCAACCCTTTGAGATTTTCTTCGGATAGTTTGAACCTACTTCGAGCAACAAATCATCAAACCGATAGTAATTAAGACCTCTAAAGAAATAGCTCTTTCCGTCTTTCCACTGCATAGCGGCGTCAAGTTTGCTAGGTAACCCTTTCCAAGAATCTCGGGTAAGCTTTGGGTAGCCATCATCGATTCGTTTCTTTTCATCGTTGTAACGCCAGTATTTATCACCCTTGAAGAAGTAAGTTTGGCCGTTTGCTCCCCACACGAAAGAAGCATCCATGCCTGCTAGTTCCTTGGGCAGATTGAGATCCTTGTTTGTGATTTCGAGTGGTCCCTGCAGACGCGCTCGTCCTTTAAACACCCAGTAGCTGTTTACAAACAAGTAAAAAACAGAGTTTTTTTTTAGTTCATCTCTTTCAGTACACTAGATGCTTTAGAGAAATAACCAAACAGACTTTGAAGGTCAATTTTCTTATCCCCAGAAGCTGTGACTTAGTTTTACAAAGAAAAATCTATCAAATTTTGAGTATTGTTACTACAGATCATCGACGGAAAAAGTTCCTAAAACGTCTCTCCCGGTCCTCAGCCATAAAGACAACGGTTCAAGATTTTAACTTTCCGAGACGTTTAAAACTAAACACAAACTGTTAGTTACCTTGATCCTTTGAAGAAGAGCGTTGTCCTGTCAGAACGAGTGAAAGCTGCATCAAGGTTTCCTGGTAAACCAGTCCAGAAATTGCTGATCTTCAGAGCTCCCGTC
>JAOBAT010114202.1:0-14175 GCA_026413305.1 Hydrozoanthus tunicans
ATTCTGGTTTGGGAAAAGCGAAATGCCGCAGAACAATGGGAGGTTGCCTAGTTCTTACACGGACCATTACTTAAACAAAAGAAATCATCAAAATTCCTTTGTTCAAGGGCATCAACATGGCTGTTTTGATACCCTTGCGAGTCTACAATAGAGAAGAGAAAAGGTAAATTCCATTGGCTTTCATGAGGACCTAAGTGGGGAAAGTTCAGATTAAGAAATGATCAAGGATTACTGCCCATACTTGTTCCATGTGCAAACGGTAGTTCCCAGGTAAGGCAAAATGGAATAAGATAGTTTGAACCGTATCGCATAAAGTTATTCATTATTCATGATTATTCATCTCAGGTAATCGTTATATTCTTTTGCGGAACTTTATACCAGAACTAGATTAGAAAAAAAATTCTCAGGTATATTGGCAGACTTCATATTGTTAATGAGCCACTCAACCAAAATCGACACTAAGATAAGAGGTTGTTTGTTACCTTGGCAACCGTAAACCTCAGCTCTCATCGTTGGCCAACTGTACCAGGTTCGTGGGTAAAATCGCACGTCTGTTGCAATAAATGGTCTCGAGAGCTCGTTTCTGACAATGTGATGCCGATCTGTGTTGCCAGTGAAGATCTGGAAAATGGTAATGCCAATATATATTATTACTTGGACTTTAAAGTTCAAGGGTCGGATTAGGCATTTAATGTTCATACTTTTCACGATACCTGAAAGTGCTCAGTTAATATAGCAACTTCACTTTGCTTTATTAGACTCATTAGGGTAGTACGTTATCATTTCAGGTGGAACGGGGTCCTTCTAGTCAATTGTGCACATTTAAGCTTGTACATCAAATTCTGATAATAAATACCTAAGAACATAAAACTAATGAAAAGGGTTACAGTCCTTAAATTCGACAGTTGCCTACTGCTAAATTAACAATATTGAAAAGTGGCGTATGAGAGATTTTCACTATTCAAAACCTACAATTGACCATCTTTTTTCATAATTACCTTTAGTCTTCTTCCCTCTGTGTACTTTACAAAGTGGTGTCCATCTCGACTGTACGACAGGTAATAAGACTTCACCCAGTTGTTGCTGTTCTGCCTACCCTGAGTAGCAACTGCTGTAACCTTGGTTGGGCTATCTAAGTGGAACTGCAGCCACTGGCGCTGGTTCCTTGCTCCAGCCATCCACCCGTAGTAGTGGTTCAGACGACCATACAAGGGATAGTACGAGGAGTAGTAAGCCGAGGCACTGATATGGCCGTGGGGAATGCGGAAGTCTTCTGATCCTAGTGGCATCTCACAGCTTTCTATTTTTTAGAAAATAGAGAAATTTCTAAAAAAGAAAGTAAAATTATTGTATGCAACAAAAAATCATTAAAGGATCTAACGTATTTGATACATACCGCTTTTTATTTAGTCAATGACTTTCTTTTGGCATTTAGTGTCCTACTATACGCTCTCAATACTAATGTTCTCAGGGCCTTCAAAATTATTGCAGAGACGTATGTTTAGTTGCATTTCAAGGAAAAAGAAAAAGCCGAATAAAGACATTAATGAACCTCAGACCTGTAAGTTTGCGACGAGCTGTTTGTGTCGCAAAATGAATAGTGGAGCCGCAGGCATCGTGAGCAGGTTTACCTAAAGCCTTCTTTAGCGCCACTAATTTTGATGATGACCTTACAACATCTATTTCATTTTCATTAGCAATGATGAACACATGAACTCCGTCAAGAAAAAGGCTTCAAAACTATTGCAAAGCGTTTCTATTATCAAATGGTAGTCTTCATTGCAAAGCGTTCTTCGCTTTCTTTCATTAGCCACCTCATTAATAAGCTTTGTTGCTCAAATCTCTTCGGATCCCGCCTTTTCTGGAAGACCATATTTCCGCAAGCCTTTTCCAGCTGACAATTTCAGCAAATAAAGTATGAACGAAAGGCCATGTATGTTCATCTGTATACAGATAATTGGTAACAAGATTTTAAAAGTCAGTAGTTTTATTTTGGCAACTTTCATGCCATTATCATACTAATAATAATTACAGTGTTGGTAAAATATATAGTAGTTACAATAATATATGCAGGGTGAACAAAAAAGCGAACAAAAAGAAAAACTAAAGCTAATTAAACAAAGCATTTCGTTCATACTTTATCATTCCACAAAAGTACTTACTTTCGGCGCATCCTTTAAATTCCACCCTCATGGATATCCAACTGTACCAGCTCCATGGGTGAATACGGATATACCGAGCCTTGATTCTTGGATGAAGTTTGTGTCTTACGACACTGTTCTGATCACTATTGCCTTTGAAGTACTAGAAAATGTACCAGAGAAAATTAAGATTAAGTCTCTAGTTATAAAGTGTTTAAGGATTAAGTTAGAATCAGTGAGCAATTTAACCTCATCGACAACTTCCAGCCAATACTTAAACTATTTTCTAATATTTTTAACAAGTTTATTTTACCAAGTATTTACTGGCTTTCGTTGCTTTTTATCGTTTATGATCAATTTTGAAATAGCGTGCTGTAAATTATGATAACTCTTAATAAACCGCTTTGTATTGTACGGATGTTATATATAAAAGATAATACACATTGGCACAAATATACGAAGTTCATCTTTGAGTGAATAATAGAGATTTCACGAGTGAGTTGTGAGTGTTTCGCCTGAAAATCTAATTAAAAAAAACATGACGTCTTAACTTGTAAGGATAAGGAAAAAATGTCACTCGTACCCCGGATATAGCTTCGTATGAAATGTTCTAGTACTTATCTTACAGTAAAATACTCATCATTTATATGGTAAAAGACGATATCTATAGTTCGTGTTATGAAAAGATCAAACTAAGCTGAAAAACTACCCCCTTTTTTTGAAAGATTAACATTTTTTAAAATTTCCTTCAACATCAGCAAAACAATTGGTTAGGGCTTAAAAAAGGTTTCAAAAATTAAGGTTTCCCCATTTTGTACTTAGTTTGTTGAACAAATACAGAGAACTAAAGCAACAAAATTTATTTCACACATCAAATTTACTTTACATGTCCAACAATTTCACTTTACACTTTTAGAGTGCTTGGCCTCCAGAAGTAGTAAAAAAGTTAGTCAAAAACTACCGTGCTTTACCTTTCTCGCGCTATTAATCTTGTACTCAGCCCAATGGATATCGTCCTGACTGTACGTGACATAATATTGTCTGACCCACTGGCGAGCGTCTTGTCGTCCTTGTGTTAAGATCTGAACAATTCTGGATGGTCTTCCAAAGTCCACTTTGAACCACTGATATCTTGTGTTGTGTCTCGCTCTCCAGCCACCGAGACGGGAGCCGCCTCTTCTTTGATGCAGTCTTCCAACCCATGGGGCTTGGTTTTTACCGTAGAAGGATGAAGCAGTTATTTGGCTGTTTCTAATTCGACCGTTTTGCATTCCAAGGGATTTGTCACATCGAACACCTGTTTTAAAGAGAAAAAGAGTCAAAATTGGGACCTTGATGTGTTCATTTCGATCGAAAAAGTTGTTGAACATTCAGTAGATTCTGTAAGCTATAATTGCACGTGTATTAGGTCTTCGCTTGATAACGCTTGTCTTGTTTTCCACTACGCTCTACTAGTATATACAAGTCGAGCTAGAGATAGTGCAGAATAGGAATAGATACCTATCTCCCTACCTACCTACCTACCTACCTGCATACATACATACATATAAACTTTTATAACCAACCCAATAATTTTTTGTGCAATCTCATTGAGTAAAACGCATCACGTGACACAAAATCGGAAGTAGATAATCAGAAAATATACCCCTTCCAGTTTGGAACTGCCCCCCAATTATTCAGCCATTTTTATTTAAAACAAAAAACTTTAATTTTCCAATTTTGAACAAGTTTTGCTTAGTGTAACAACGAAGATTTAAAAAAATAACTGGTTTTAAAGTTAAAGCCAGACAGCGCAAAAAAAGGGACAAAGTAAGCCAGAAACGTATTTATAGGTAGAAAATAACAAGCTTAAATAACCTATCAAGTCTCTAAAGCTTAATTTTAAGAAATTACATTCCATCTAACTTCAATTAGTTTGAAGAAGACAGAAATTTTCATCGCTGCAATTGAGCATAAAGATTTTCGAAGAAAAAATTATTGGGAGCATTATAAAAATTAAACCCCTTTTTGGCTTACTGGTATATCGGAGAATAATGTCATTGGCTGATAGATTGTCCCCAAAATTTCTCAGTTGCCCTCGATATGGGTATATGTTTGTACATAAATTCTTACATACGTTAGCTATACATGAACTTACCCACAATACAACCATATACTTCTACTCTCATTGCAATGTAGCCGTGCCAAGTCTGTGGGTGAAAGCGGATAAACCGCGCGACGAGTGGCCTTGCAAACTTGTTGGTTTTAACAACAAACCTGTCGTGGTTACCAACGAAGATCTGAAAATTAAGGGTAATGGTATTAGCTCATCTAACAAGAGATGCTGATGGTGAGAATTCCGAGTAACAACGTGTATGCTGATGAGCGCGTTCGATGTTAGATTAACAGCGCACAAATATTAAATTGTATGTATCGGAATCATTGAACTTAATTTGTTAGAAAAGTTCTTGAAAAAGCGGAAAAGCGTCGTTTATTTCATTAAAATTTTATTTTGGGTTTTCAAATATGCAAAGTACCGAAGTTGTGAAGTCATAGTCTGGAATCCAATACGAGACTGTTATAACGATCTAAAACATGTGTTTGTACTTGAGTTATAGTTCAACAAGCAAAGTTTCAGAATCATTGATCTGAAATTAAAAAAAATGATTGATGTTTTGCAATTTATACCATTTGATTCAAAAACAATCTTTCAGCTTATCTCTTTATACCCACCAGCATTTGCCTTTTGTTTGTTGGGTTTTCAGCTAATTCATATATTGAAAAACCAAAGCAATTGAAAGCAAAATTATAATAAGTAAAAGTATGCATCAATCCCCTGTACCTTGGTCCGGCCTCCTTCACGGTACCACGACCATCGCTGCCCTTTCTTGCTGTAACTGACTGTGAATGTTTTAACCCAATAATGAGAGTTATGCCGACCTTGTGTTGCGACCCTACTAATCTTTGCCAAAGCTAGAAAATCACATCTTAGCCATTGCTGGCGGTTGTTCCTAGAAGCTGTCCAACCATAGTATCGGTTCAGTCTCGCGCGCCATGGTGCATAGGTAGAGCCCTGGAACGACGAGGCCCGCATCAATGGGTTGGCTATTCTTCCATCTTCTAAACCGAGTGGCATGTCGCAGCGATCTTGAAGAGAAAAACACACAATATATCAAAAAGGTTTCGGTTATATGCAGTTGAAGTATAAAAACCAAACCATTTTGAGCATTGAAGTTAATCTTAACGCTTTGGTCACCATTTAATGGACTACAAAGATCATAAGCAGGATTTTTCTGCAACAAAATATTCGGGGATGGAAGAGGAAGTTTTTCAATATGATAACTTGTGATTCCCAGATATTTTTCGACCAATTATTCATGATTAATTTTTATAATTTCTTTATGATTCATGAGACAAAAATTCAATATTCATGATTCATTTATTTTTTTATCCATGATTCATGATTCACAGCCTGCGAGATGATGTGATTCATGATTCCTTCAGTTTTTTAGCCATGATTCATGGTTCAAAATTCCGCTTCCACCCCCGAAAATATGCCTAATATGCCTAATATTCCAGTTTTTAATTGATTTGACACGACAGCACACAACATTAGATGCTACTTGACTGAATCATTTGTAATAAGAGAAAATTTACTATAAACTTGACAATTAAAATGTTTTGGAGTATCTATTTGTTTTGGTTTTCCTTCGCTGCGCTATGAAATAAAAACTGGTGACTTACTATGCGGACAACCATAGAGTTCAACGCGCATCGCGATATGAGATCTCCAACCCCTTGGCCTCACTCTAATGTATCGGCAGTAGATCGGTTCCCTGAATGCGTGTATCACCACTCCTTTGCGATCTTGGTTCCCGGTGAAGTACTGCAAGGCACAGATTTAAATGAGAAAAGCAATTTATTCTTGGGTACTCGGAAAATCCAACATGTTTAACAAACCAGTCATTGGCCTCCAAAATACTACGTTTAACGTCTTTAAACCTAACAGTCTACAGATGTTAGATCAAAGAAGCATCTTCTCCACAGTTATTTTAAGACCCTTAGTAAAGGTCCGGCCGGGAATCGAACCCAGGCCTCCCGAACGGCAGACTGGCGCCTTACCAGCTTGGTTAACGAGATGGCGTTCTATATCCGTTCTGTTGCTTGCGTTTTGAATTTCAAAGTTAAACACATCCCTTTCCACTTTTATTGCTTGATAAGCAGATATACAGGAGAGGAAGAGGTTTCTTTTTTGTCGGCCATTTTTACTTCTTAAATAGTTCACTCAATGTGCCCTGAACTGGGTTATTGATGTTAGTCAAGGCCTTAAGAACATTTGCTGCAAACCTTGTTACCCGTAATCTTCGTCGATCAATTTTAAAATTGCTGCCATACACCCAGGCTTGACACAAAAAAGCCTCTTATGAAGATGGGCTATCGTGAGCTTACAAAAAGCAAAAATAAACGATTTAAAAAGACTTCCATATAATTAAGAAAATGACTTAAACTAAAACAAATGAAACAAGAAAAGGCAATCCAAGTTTTCGAAGTTAGGATGTAGGACGGAGATTGGGAATTTCTAACTTGTTTTTGATTGGTTCGTTCCACGATGCTACTGTAGTTGCCTCGGTAGCTCATTGGTAAGATCATCTGCCACGTGATCGGGGTTTCGGGGGTTCGACTCCCGCTCGGGACTTTGGTGTTTTTCTTCCCGGTTTCACTTACACTTGACATCGGTATATTACAGCACGTTAGAGTTTGACTTCTGAAGATGATCACGTTGATCAAGAATTTTAAAAAGCTTTTGAATGGCTAGATCAATACTAGTTCGAAGAACTCACCTTATCGCTGTTCCATTCTCTGTAGGTGGCGAACTCAATTCCATCCATGCTAAAGAGGACATTAAACCTCGTAACCCACCAATGTTGATCCTCACGACCCTGAATGGCAATTCCAGTCACTTTGGATGATCTTCCTAGGTCCACCTGTAGCCACTGGTTGTGATTGTTGTGTTTTGGACACCAAGCAGAGGCAAATCCCCTTCGCTGAACACGGCGAAGACGTCCAAAGCGGGCAGCGGTGGTGCGACTGTTCATTTCAGAGGAAGCTCTGATTTGACTGTTCTTGATCAAACCGCGTTGCATCCCAAGGGCTCGGCTACAAAGGCTCCCTGTACAAATAGCATCATGTCATTCACTAGTACCTACTTTCTGAATACTAATACTTACTTTTAAAAAAAAACATGGACAAGGAAGGGATTAACGATTAGGACTTCGTGCGAAAGTGCTTCCTTAAAGTATTTTGTTTAATGATGCAATCTGCAAGAGCACAAACAATCTTGCAAATTGTGGTTTTGTTTGTTTTTTGCTATCACTTTAGTTGTTGCTAATTTTTTCTTATAGGTGTTATAATATTTCTAATATCATTACCTTTACTATTAATGAAAGTATTATTACTATTATTGTTATAAGTATTACATGGAAGGCTTTTAGCATAAAAATCGCACATTTCCTTCAAGTTAAAGTTTCTTTTTTTGCCACAAATTACAAAAAAATACGGCTACAAAGAGTTACTCAGAAGTTTTGGTAATCAGTGTTTTGTTTTGACGTTTAAAAAGTCTTCAAAGTGTATAATTTTTTAAACTAACTTTATAATTCTGCTTAATTAAAGCTGTTCTATCTCGACTTAAAAAGCAGAAAGTTTGCTCTCCGTTTTCCAAATAAAAAAGGTATTTCAAAAAAACAGTTATAGAAAAGTTTTAACTCGGTAAATATGAACTTAAACAGTATTTAAAAACACTAATGTTTAAGTTCATATTCAAAACTAAAACAACTTGATTCACATATTTGCCAGCATTATTGTTAGACTAAGACTAATGTTTATTAAGGACTATTAAGCCGGTGAAAGAAGCAGCTTAACTAGGTTTATGTTTTGTCTATTTTTGTGATTGCAAGGTTTATTACTTACGTGAAACACATCCATACAGCTCTACCCTCATAGATACGTAGCTATAGTAGGCTTTGGGGTGAATACGAACACAACGAGCAGTCAACGAGGGTTTGAAACTATAGAAGACTCCTGTGTGTCTATCGAAATTGCCTTCAAACATCTGAAAACACGGAAAACAAAAAAAAATCACATTACGGATGGTAAGGTATTAGAAAAAGAGCAATTGGTTCCTGAATAATTTCTGAACAATTTCGTTACGCAGAATATATACTTAAACGCAAAAGAGAAATTTTGTAGCCAATAAAATTGCCGTATTTTGTTCATTTGAACGAAAGCAAAGGTAGCTCAAAATTAAATTTTTTACCAAATTTACCCAATAGCCATTAGAAATGGAATATGTCTGTCTTTTGATTTTTAAGTGTTGATCCTACTGAAAACAAAACATAAACAGTTAAAGCAAGATTACCTCTGATTGGGGATTATGAATATGACTTAAGTGTTAACAAAAGAGCTGCATTAAAAAAAACTTTGATTAAAAATTGGAAAACCTGATCTCACTCACCCTCACACGCCCATATTCCTTATATTGATAAAACCTCTTGCAGTTGGCACTGTATGACACGATATACTTCTTCACATACTGGTGTGAATCGTATCGCCCCTGCGTTTCTATCCCGCTAACTTTTGTCACTCGTCCAATGTCGATCTGTAGCCACTGGTTGTTGTTCCTGTGACGTGCAACCCATGCGCCGTACTTGCCATTCCCGGATGGTTGGTTTAGTCTTGCACGCTCTGGACCGTGACGGTAGTCGTACCAGCTGGATGCAGAAAATGAACCATCTGGAATGCGACGATCCTCAGTACCTAATGGCAGCTTGCAGCGACCTACAGAACGGCAGCGGTTTTAGTATACTCGTAAAGAGCTATTAAAGGCCGGTCACACTTGAGGTAAAGAGCTGAGCTGTTTGCTCGCGAGGCTGTTTGCTCAGCTTGTTCCGCACGTGTGCGGCAAAATTTTAGTGAGATTCGAGCTCGAGAGGCAAAAATCTCACTAAATTTTGCCGCACACGTGCGAAACAAGCTGAGCAAACAGCCTCGCGAGCAAACAGCTCAGCTCTTTACCTAAAGTATGCGCCAGCCTTAAGGCGGTAGCCGACAACGGCAACAATTTATTTACCGTTTTTTACAAAGTAATAGTATATGATTTATGCCGACTCTCCTTGCTTTGTAATATAAACGAGCGCTGCGCATGCCAGGCTATGTTTACTGGGAAAAAAGAACAGAGAAACTATCGCTTGCAGAGCAAGGCACGCGGAAAACTGAAACTTGCCCAAGCTCTAACATTAATGCCTAGCGGCTATTCCCAGAGGGGGAGTCAATAGGTTTGTTTCCCAACGACCCCCTCCGCGTGACATTATGTCACCTACAGGAATATAATTAAATAAACGCCTCGGAGAGCCGACATAAAATATATTTTGCTCGCAGAAAAGCCTATATAAAAATATATGGGTTTTACAAGTGATTAAGATAAAAGGCCACAAGAAATAACCACAAGGTCAAAAATGCCAAGTGACCACTTTGCATGAACGTATTAGGTAACCCTGAGAAAGCAATAAAAAGCTGCCTAAAGGGTAGCATGAAAAGTAGTTAATGGACGGGAAAATAAAACAGACTAAAAAAAATTACAGATACACATACTACAAATAGTCACAGAAAACTACTTTGTAAAGTAACGAAACTTGAGCAGATAAATGTGACAGAAGTTTGATGAAAATTGTATTTGAAACAAAGGTGAGCGTACGCGACTCGCAATCCTAGGGTCACGAGATCGAGCCCCGGTCAGGCCACTGTGTTGTGTCAATGAGCAAGACACATAACCCGACTTGTTTCAGTCCACTCAGCTGAATAAAATAGTACCACAGCTTCTGCTTGGGGCTACCTGTGGTGGATTAGTGAGAGTCAAAGACTCTCATCCGTTTAAGGTCATTCCAATTAAATAGAACCTGCACCTAGATTTTTGTGAAACTTTCCTCATTTGTCAATCATTATATGTAAACGGAAAAGATGGAATAAAAAATGGGTGTGACCGTGTTAACTTTTGAGATACAATTGACACAAACACCCTCTCCAGGGCTATTTTTCTGTTATTGTAAGCTTGAAATTAAAACTATAGGTTCCGCATATGGCCAACCAAGATAACATCGAGGAGGGTAAGGGAAATAAAGTAAGTTTGTATAAAGTTTGTATAAAGTATGTTTCCATAACCTAAAAAAAAAAGTGAATTCTTGTCTCTGTTTTTTATATTTTTCCACACTTGCAACACTCAGATTTTTCCTATTTTTTCTCTTCAGAGAGTCCTGTTGAAATTTGATTGATTGACGAAAAAAAATTGTGGGGTACCCGTGCTTGTTTAGGAGAAACTCTAGGAAAACTGGCAAAACACGTGCTTTTTTTTACCCCTTTTCCGCGGAGAGACTGGGACGAGTTAAACAAAGAGCCCCGTATATCATGAAAAAACTACTTTTTTGCATTATTTTTTCTGATATGTTTTCGAGAGCTCAACTTTTACTAGAATATCACAAAAATGCATAAATATTTAAAAATTTCTAACATGCGCAGTAAAGATGCGCAATGCAAAACTGGGGAATAATTACCTTAACAGTACGGAAACCGGAAATAAGTTCCAGCCTAATGAACCGATGGGCTCAAGAAAGGATTATCTAGTAAAGAACCACTTCTTTGTATCCTAAACTGTTTTAGAAGGTCATAATTTGGCCTAAAATCTCAAAGAGTTTGAATTTTAGAAAACCACAAGAAAGCAGTAAACAGCAACAAGTTTAAGCGAAATATTCATTTTTACGAGATCTTAACCTAACGTTTTACCTAGGTTCTTGTTTTAGGAAAAGTTACCAAATAGAATCTATACCTTTTTTAGTTACAAATTCGGGAGAATATAACTTTTTATCTTCGGTGTTTTCTGTGGTTGGTTAATCCCAATTTTCTCACTACCAAATTTCCTGTATTGTATGAGCTACGTAAGGAGAAGTTAGATGTTGATTAACTAGCTGGTGTTGAAAGGGTAAAAGCTAGTTCAACTCACTGAGGCTACAGCCGTAGAATTCAATTCTCATTGACATGTGGCTGCGGTAGCCGCGTGGATGTATGCGCACGCACTGGGCACGTAGAGGTGGAATAAGCGCATGTGACCTTACAGTGTTCCTGTCACTGTTGCCTGGGAATGTCTGAAAATCAAAGTTTTTGAAAGAGATTAGAGAAAGATTCTACTAGGCTACTTCTACTACCATACTTATTGTAAAAGCCTTGTTGGTTTGACAGTTTTAAATACATCATTATAATAACTAACCCGAGAAAACAAAACATCGTTCAGAAAATCTAAGTTTTGGATCAAGAAAGTAGCGTTGTACTTATACATCAAGATTTCGACTTATTTCAAGTCATAGTCATGTTGAAAATTATTTACAAGCGCAGTCAGTATTTATATTTGCGTCTCAGAATAGCTCTTGGTCTATAGAGGCTTTTAAGCCTTCGTTTATTGAACATTGGTTTTGAATTATTTATGTAGTAAGCCGCGAGGAACTGCAACCTCGACCAGTTGTCACTCGAATCAATGACTTCCACATTCCCAGGAACGATATTGAAAATATGTTCTTTCAAGTTGACCTTGACCGATTACACTGTTCGATTACAATTTTCTGTATAGAGGTAATGAGCTTGTAACATCAGATTACGAAGCAATGCTAGAGACGTTGAAGTGACTGCAGTTAATTAACGACTGGGTCCTCGACACATATGCCTTGGCGTTCAAGTGATTTGTGCGATACAGTCTGTGTGTCATAACCCATTTAATGACCTTGCTCACCATATGAGTTCCATAGCTCAGTGGTAGAGCTTCCGACCATCATACTGAAGGTCTTGGCTTCAATTCCCATAAGGAACTCGGTTTTTTCCGAGTTACATTTGTCTCCGCATTATTTCGTTGTCTGAGATTACAATTTTGCAGATTAATTAGTGCAAAACATATCTGTTTATGCAACAATCACATACGAAGAAATGGTAGTTTTAATAATAGGCCTTATGCATCTTTACATCAAACACCCCCAAAGCCTCGCCTTCGAATCACGAAAGTGTGAATATTTTCATAAGCCAAATACCAAAGCGTCTACACAAATAAAAATAATTATTTCGTGAACACGATTTGCACGTGCAAAATGCTGACATTTATTTACTTGAATACGAGGCTTGGGATGAAATTGGCTGCATAAGGCCTATTAAAGAACAAACGTTCTCACCTTATAACTTCCACGGTACCGATAATACAGAAAGTCCACGCAATCAACACTGTAAGAAAGGTAGTATGACGTTACCCACTGGTCAACGTCCTGTCTACCTTGCGTGGCAACACGCACAATCTTTGCAGCATTGCCAAAGTTAACCATCAGCCATTGCGCGTAGTTGTTAGCTCCTGCAGACCATCCTCCCAAGAGGCCTCTCGATTTCTTTCTGTGAAGTCTTGCCAGATAAGAAGCATGGTGTTTGTTCCAATCACTAGAAGAAGTAATCTGGGAGTTGCGAATTCGACCTTTCTCGATTCCCATTGGCCGGTTGCACATTGGGCCTAATATGTACAAAAGCATGCTCTTTCAGTATCCATATTTTATAAATAAGAACAATTTTATAATGGCAAAGACAGTACTGGAATACTAAAATAACGCTATTCTGAAATAAACTTTGCCTTAGCAGAGCCAGAATGGATTGTGGCAGCGTTGCAAACCTTATATTTGAAATGTGGCCTTCACTGTGCACAAGGCATTGCTAGGTTCCTAACAACATACCATTTAGTGTATGTAGTACGTGCGTATGTTTCTTTTAGTTCAGCTCCTCACTATTCGCGGAGCGTGTTGAACAAAGACATTCTAAGTATTAAACTTTAGAAAAGACCGGATACTGAATCTAGAACACTTCGAAGGCAGTTGGGTTGTTTCTACTGTGAACCAGCCATTATCTATGAAATTTAGCTAAGACAAAAGCATTTGTCAAAAAGATGACTCCACTGCTTAAATTGACATTATACTTAATTGTTGTTTCGCTACTTACTCAGTCTGCACCCATAAAGCTCCAGTCTCATAGAGATGTGTGAATACCACCTGTATGGATGAACTCGCACGTAACGCGCTCTGAATGGCCGGTTAAAGCGATTGAAGACAACAAAGTTTCTTTCAGTGTTTCCTTGGAAAATCTACAGATCAAAGGAAGAATTTTACCTTTACAACAAGTTTTTGCTATCTTTACTTCCCTTTTATCTAATATAATATATTATATTAGATAATATATTATAATACTATAATAATTTCTGTATAACTACTTTTTGTCTCGAAAAAGATTCAGCGGTTTTTTATAATAGTTACAGGTAACGTCAAGTGCGAAATAAAGCCTGAGTGCATTCTGTCTGTTAGTCTGAACTGTCATTCCTCTTTTCACTCCCAGTCCCCTAAAGAGAGGTAGTTAGTCTAGTTAGTCTGAACTGGCAGAAGTAATGTCGTTCGCAAGCCTCCCTCTCGGCCAGCTACTTGTTTGAGCTCTCGTCTGCGGCAGAGGCAAAAAATTATTGGGGAAGGAGGGGGAGGGATAAACACTACTATCTTTATTTTTTCAAATTAACAAGAAAACAACAAAGCCCTCAGGACCTACAAAACCAGCAAAACCAGCAAAACCAACTTACTACTGTGCACCTATGTCGCCAACCACACGAGCCCAACTCGATGAATTTTGGAAAGATGATAATAACTACAGTGCACCTTCACCATCATTCAGCCCCTCAAGCAACGAAACGTAAAAAACACTTTTTTCAAATGTAACTTTTATTTAATGTTGCAAATAAAAATCACTTTTCAATACATTCAATGTGTAATTTTTATTTTTAAGAGTATACAAGTAAATAAAATCAGTTCGATTCAGTTCCAGAACTTAGTTTTATTACAGCATCTTTGAGACAGCTCTTCATGCGAACGATTCAGTTTTTTTAACTAATTGCTGAATCTTTGCCTGGACCTCTTTAGCCCAATTCATACACACTTTATTTTTCACA
>JAOBAT010114224.1:0-14174 GCA_026413305.1 Hydrozoanthus tunicans
GTTTATTTACCTCTCCAGTTGGAATTTCACAAAGACCAAATGCTCACCACAAAGGGGGAGGGGCCGGGGGGGTTAAAGAATAAACTATTGTTCAGTAGTTTTGTTACATACCTCTGCTGTTGGTTATCCAGTCAGAATCTTTCATCAAGCTGGAACCTTCTCCCTTTCCACACAGACCCATTGCTTCATACATGAACAACTAAGAAACAGTAAAACAAAGCAAATGAAAAAAAACTAATAGGTAGTTTGATTTGATGTGCAGGCACATGTACAGCACTTGTAATTATCAACAATATTTATGTGCCACTAGCACAGTGTACTTAATTGATAGTTAAATTAAATAACCATAGTTTGTCTTTTTAACATTATTATTTCCTGCTTTGTTTCAATAGGGAGAAAGAAAATTTAATGTCCGTGTGCTAATACAAGTAAAAGTAAGGTAAGTCCAATTGTTTAAGTGCATATTGCACTAACAAATTTTTTGGATCAAATCATTTCACATACAATTTAAAGTACTTCTGCAAAAAATTTTCGAAATTTGGTCAATTTTTTTTTTCTACAGTGGCTCGAACTAGCAAAATTTTCAGACATCTTGGTTCACGACTGCGTTTTCGGGGGACTGGGTTGTGACGACATTCCCAACTTAAACTATTGAGCAAATGAGGTCTTTCTAAACACAAAGGTACAAAAGAACTGCAAACTGTATGAGGAAAGGGAATGTACTTTTGAATCAAAAATCTCTGATTCATTCATGTCCATCTTGCTGTGTTTTGATCAAGAGATGTCCGGGAATGACCTAATAACCCGGTCCCCTTAAAACGTGGTCATGAGCCAACAGAACTTAACTTCAAGCGTATATTAAAAATTGAGAATACAATTGAGTTCAAAAATTCTTTTCTTAAACGCCCTTAGTTTCCAAACACTTTTAGTGGTAACAAAAATAATTTTTAGTGTTACCCGCACTTTAAATTTTGACAGTAAGTTTCATTTGCCTGTGGACTGAGAGCAATGCATTTTTGGTGATATGATATTGATATGCAACTGACATAACATATAAATATACTACCTTAGGAGAAACAAACTAGAATACTATTATGAATGGTGCAATCTGATTGGCTAACACTCACTGTCAATTGAGCGACAGACAGCAGTTAGTGAAACTGCAAAATAAATGTTTTTCAACAAGACAACAATCATGGCAGATTCTGACTCTTAAAAAGATTTGTTATTATTAAATTACAGAAAAAACTGTAAAATTAAATAATGATACTTTCTATAATAACAATTAGACTACTCAATGTCACATGCACCTTTTATGAATCTGATAGTTAATTAACTCATCTAGCTTTTACTCATCATTGACTACTCACTCATGTAGAAAACTTCACCTTATGTAGTCTGGTTGTTAAAACAGTAATCTATTAAGTGGTCTTAATGCTTTTTCTTTATACAATGTCTTTTTAGTAAAGGAAAGACCCAGGGACAGTGATACTGTAATTTAAGAGAACAATTGTTTTTACCTCGTTACAGGAGAAACAGTCATGTACTTCTAATACATCAACATCTTCAGCAGTGAGGCCTGATTGGTGATAACAGTCGTTGGCTGCTTTTTGTGACATGTGGTAACCACTCAGATCTAGAAAACTGTTCTTGAATGTTGATGGTAAATCTGTAACCATCTGCTGTGCGATAATCTCAACTGCTTGGTCCTACAGCAAGAAAAGAAGAACCTGGAATTAGCAGTAACTAAATACAAAACAAATTGCACAATCTTATTACAAAGTACACTATATACTGTACTGTTTATTTACCATACATATACAGTACGAGTTAAGAAGTGCAATTCTGTCCAAGAGTCCAATGGGCACAGTCTCCTAAAAACACCTGGGGGGGTTGGCTAATGGTTCTGTTTCAAGCTAATAAACCTGAGTAGACTAAAGATTCTGAATGGGCTTAAAATTTGCAGCCCAGTGGGGGATACTCCCTATATGGTGGTGGTAGGTAAGACCGTCAAAATTTCAAGGGGTTGAAATTGCAAGTCTGGTATTTTTTAGGAGTTGTTAAAAGAATAACTCTGTTAAACCAAGAGCTTGATATTCTTTAGGGTTGAAAACCTCAAGTCGTTGGAATGCTTGTAGTCCCATGTTTTAGCAAACAGGTATACTGATAAGAAGTTAAGACAAAAATACTTTAGCGAACGCCCATGCACCTTTATTTACTGCAGCATATCACATTCAGCACAACACAAGGGGACTTAGCGCCATACCGATAGCTATCGAAAGGAAATTTTCAGCTTTCAGTTGATATTTTAAAAACATTGTTATGATTAATAACCTGAAAATGGATTTATACATCGATTATGGTAAATCCAAGATTGATGAAGAAAAATAAACATCTGCAAATATAATGTAAATATTTTTCCAACATGAGTCAATTTAAATAAAGTCAAAATCCTGTTACATGGCCAGCCTTGTATCTTTACCCAAAACTTGGATTTATTTCAAATGTTGGTTTCTCTCTCTCTGGGATTGATAATCATCATAATGCACTGTCTTAATTATTATGATCATATAATTATGTCTATAATTACAGTACCTGAAGCCAGTGCGACATCATGAACTCATTTGAACATACAACTGCGGCTGCAGCTCCGTCAGCTGTTGGTGCTGACATTGTAATAGTTATAGGATCACACACCCTCCGAGATTTCACAATCTTTTTCAGAGGAACTTCCTTTTGTATTGCTGCATATGGGTTGTTTACACTATGTCGATGGTTCTTGTATGCAATCTGGCCATAATCATCCAGTGTTGTACCATACTTTTTACTGTGCTCCCGAGCAGCATATGCAAACATCTAGATAAATATAAATAAAAAGCCAGGTTTGGACCCTATGCTTAAACGATGGCAGTTTAATCAAACAGATTTTTGTGTAACATAATTATTCTTTTGAAGATTTAACCCAAGAACAAGGTTGTAGATGCACTAATTTCAATGGAGACAAAAAAATATCATTTAAATTGCTGTCATTTAGGGTCTTTATACAATACAAACTTACATGTAGAATTTTATAGTACATTGCGACACTAACAATGTACTGGCTACATAGAGTCTTCCAACATTTTTTCAACAATTTGCTTTCAAAGTAAGTAACTCAAGGACTGCAATACTAAGTGTCTTACGTACAGCCTTGCTGTAAATCATTAAAATGATATTTTCTTATTCATTGATACTTACAGAAATAAAAATCTTAATGATAATAACTTATGGACTTTCATCACATATGTATATATATATATATATATATATATATATATATGTGTGTGTTTATTGTAAAAACAAACAAAAAACATTATAATGAATTGAATCAAAAATTTTATAGTGATGGAACTATATATATATATAACACTGCATGGCATTAATGGGCTAATGTTTTCATGGGTTCTGTTTAGTCCCCTGACCGGAGGTAAGAAAATTAGGCCTACAAAATATGGATGAATGTCTTTCCTGAGACAAATGTACAAAACTCTAACTGCCTGTCAGGGCAAGCAGCCACTTACTTCTTACTTACTATAATTCTAAAATCATCCCTTACTTTTGGCAGTCAACAAAGTTAACCCAGCAGCTTTCTAAGCATTAAGTGCCAGTGAGACAATTTTTCCAGAAAACTAGGCAGCCATTTTTAATTGGGCCTTATCAAACCTTTATGTACCTAGACTGTCACTGCATTGAGTTTCTTAACAAACAAGTTTTGTAATAACGACTTGGAGAACTCAACAGGATGTACCTCTGAAAAAGGAGGTAGGGTGAGGGGCATTCAGACACAATACAACTCTTTGTTGACGAAATGTTTTTATAGTAAAACAGTGCAAACCTTAATAACATCTGATGTCACAGCATTCAAACTGGGGTTAACAAGCCCTGGTTTGGCTCCGACCTTTACCATGTGATCTACATGGCGTTTGATTGGCGATTCTCGATCTGTATACTTTTCAGATAATCCTCTATCCATTTTCTCAAATCCTGTATATAAGAAAAGTTCACCAAAAGCCAACAAACTTTTGATTTTTCTTTTAACTATCTGAGCTTATACTATTGGAGGCCTTCCAGACTTTAGAGGGGGAGGGGATGGGGGGATGGTAGGGTAGGGACTTGAAATTACAGACACTCTGACTAATGTGTTGTGTGTTTGAGACTATCTTAGTTATTTGCTGTCCATCGCTTTCTATATCCAGACCTGGATATTTCAGAAATTGCTGGAAACCAGTTTTCAGTTCTGTGCATTTGATTCATGGGAAACTGTCAGAAACCACTTTTCAGTTCTGTAAATTTTGATCAAAGGAAACTTTTTTTTTGCTATAAAGAAGACTATAAAAAGGCAGGGTTGGAATTTTATAATAAAATAATGTATTTCTGGTAAGCAAACATTATGCATGCATCTATGACAAAATGTAAAATACATTTTGCTCCCTTTGCAGCTTTTTTAATCTTTGAGGGTTCTAAACAACCATTAAATTTATATGAATTTAAACAACAACAACACAAACAACAGTTTATAGCCATTTTTACAAATTTTTTCAACTGATTCTGTTCATATCGCCATCGGAAACCATATTTTTGTTCCATCATTTTGCTAGCACGTAACCAACATGTAACCGGATACGATCGCTTCCGTGAAATCTCAGGCCTGTATATCTGAGGTGAGGTTGGGGATAGGAGGGGGGAGGAGCTTTTTTTTAAGATTTGCACCCTAAGTTACACCTCAGATGATGAGTGCACAATCATGTGAATTATCTTCAATTAACCCTTTCAGTTTCAGTCAGTTTTTTGACATCTAATTCATTTTTTTCTACTTTAGTTAGTAAAATCTTATACTTAATTAGTACTTGCAGAGAAAGTTATTTCATAATTAGAAAAGGGGATTGATCTTCAGGAGCTAAACTACATGGAAGGAAAAAAGCCAAATTCTCCAAAACTGATTACAATAAAAAATTCATGAAGAGTATAGATCTCGCAGTGAGCATTTTTCATGTTTGTAGCCTAAAGGCCCAAATAACTGTACAACCACTTAAAACATATCATCTATTTAAGTTATCTTTGGATTAAAAGATGGAGAGTTACGAAAGCTTCAGGCAAGTAACGCAGAACTTGAGTTACTTTTTCAATAGTTGGAACTGTAGCAACCAACTCACCAACTGCTAGAACACACTTGTATTGTCCACTCATCACTAACAGTCTGGCCAGCATGAGTGCTGATGATGCTGATGAGCAGTTGTTGTTAGTGTTAAAGACTGGCACTCCAGTTAAACCAAGCTCTGAAACAAACAGAATAATTATAGCTGAATTAAACAAATTAATTCAAGGGGGCCAAACTATTGGTGAGCTACAAAAAGTTAAACTAAAACAGTAATCATTTAAAATACTGTACCATAAAAAAAAGTGATATTAATTAAGACAAGGAGAAACTCGAAAAAAATTTTGACCTCCAGTTCCAGTCTGAACCCAAAAATCAATCCTTGCTCGCCATCGAGTCTCCAGTAGCTCAGTGGTTAGAGCATCCGACTAGAGTACGGAGGGTCGAGGGTTCAAATCCCATTTGGGGCTCGGATTTTTTTTCCGAGTTTCTCCTTATCTTTAGTATCACCTAATTATTATTGGTTCATCATTTAAACTCACATAGGCAGTTGGTTGGCTGCATTTACATACGCTTTAATGTGACAGTGAAATGCTGTAAGTGAGTTTAACCGTGTCAGTTATTGACTGTGTAACCGCACGATGCGGTTCCCAACAATCAATCCTTGCTCGCCATAGAGTCTCCAGTAGCTCAGTAGTTAGAGCATCCGACTAGAGTACGGAGGTTCATGGGTTCAAATCCCATCTGGGGCTGGTGTTTTTTCCTAGTTTCTCCTTGTCTTTAATATCTTGTAATTATTATTGGTTCATCGTTTATACAAAAAGTCATGTCATAAACAGTGTGAAAATAGTTCTGACAAAGTTGTGCACCCACCTTAATTATTTACCATGACCATAATTATTATAACAAAATAAAAACTCTTTGAGTTGAACAATTGAGGAAATCTGCAACTTACCATATACAGCTCTTTCACCTACATGACGTTTAGAACAGAATTAAGTTTGATTAGTAGTTTTTTTACCACAGGTGCTTAACTTTATGGACAGTGCAAGTGAGTTAAAAACTACACAAACTAGAAAAATCATAGAAAACATAATTAGTAAAAGTGCTTTCAAAGGTTTCTCTTAGGTTGCATTCCCTCCAAAATAGTCTTGCTCACAATGTACTTAAACATCTTGAAATATACAACCTGTATACCACCATTCATTGACAAATGATTGATTAATGCCTAAAAATAATATGTATTAGCAATGTCTACACAAAATAACCATTTAAATTTTTCTTAATTTTTAAGTTTTTTATCTAGTATTTTGGGTTTGGAAATCAATTTATTTTTAACCACACATAAAGCTTACAATTAAGTGTTATAAGAAAATAGAGGATATAACATGCCCATGTGGTAATATAAATCTTATCTTCGTGTGGTAAAAGTATCTCCCATGAGTGAGCGAAGTGAAGATAAAGTTTGTACCCCAAAGCAGTAGTTTAATGCTTTGTTAGTTTTATAATAGATACTGATGATCGAAATTCCTACATAAAACACAACTTTTTAAAAGAACCGGCCACGCGCTTAAGTGAAAACCTCTTGTAATTGGCTAATCATATTAGTAACCATGGAGACACCAACATTATCCTCATGTGAAAGATAAAAAATTAGTATCATCATTGCAAGTGATGAAGACATGATTTTTTAGTCAAAGAAAAAATTCTGGTATTCTATCAGTGTCTAGATAACATAAACAAGTTTTTAAATCTGTACCTGCAGTAGGCTCCCCATAGCAGTAACTCGCAATCACAGCTTCAACTTTGTCATAATGTATCCCTGCATCTTTGAGGGCTGCTGTCCCAGCTTCTCGCACCATGTCTAAAAAATAGTTGATTGGTTATATACCTGTATTTAATATACAAAGTTCTATGCTTCTCTCTGACTATAATAACATAATAATAAACAATAAAAAAATAATAATAATAAATAAAATAATAAAACAATAACAGCAATAATTGTTAAGATAACTTTCTCAGCAGTTGGCTGAGAGCTGATAAAAACCTCTCCCTACATTTGGTTAACACATGCCCTACAACAATATGTTAGTTGAAAAGTAGGAAATATCAATAAAAATAGTGGTCAAATGAGTTCTAAACAACGGGGAGGGGGTTTTCTATTCCTTCCCAACCGAACGGTGGTTTCTCCGCTAAAACTGAACCATGATCGCGATTTACTAAACATGTCCTGTGTGTTATTGACATTGTTACAATTCACAGACGAGAATTAACAAAGTTTATTGACTGGGTACTAACGACGAGGATTGATTTAAAGAAAAAATTATCACTGTGTCGCCATTAGGCCCTTACCTGGATAGTCCCACTTTCTAGAATGAGGCTTTTCAAACCTGTAAAATGTAGAAGCAATCAATAGAAAACTTCAACTATAAAAAAACTTTGAGAATTTGTAGTAAACATTTCGTTTTAGGAAGACGTACTTTGTCATTCCGACTCCAACAACGAAAACTCTCTTTTCATCCGCCATCTTGTGTTTTGAAACTGACTTGTTCCCAGATTTCTCTCTCGACGCGTATTGACATTAACTTCCACAGGTAGCCCACGCTTGAACGCAAACCGTATGTACGGGAAACTTTTTACATATATATTCATTGCTCCTAAAAAGTCACAAAATCATTCATTCTACATTCTGTTATCTAGTAGTCATAATTTCTTACATTTATATAGCTTTTGGGGCGAATAGATTTGCTATCTGAGGTGCAGCGGGAAAAGGTATAAAGCGGGGAGATTTTTCACGCTGCATCTCAGAAAGCGCTGTGATATTTCTCGGTCTTAAAACCCAGAAGTGGCTTGTTGTTTGTATTTATTGGTTTCCGTTAATAAACTGGCGAATAAAAAATTTGATTTTTTTTAATGTAGGGGGGTTTTTATAGGGAAAGAAAAGAGGGAGCGATACGGAGAAAGAAAAAAACGGGGAAAAGAGAGGAGGGCCTCGGTCGGATCTCTTTTGATCCCAGACCTCCTCTCTTTTCCCCGATTAACAACACTACTCTAAACTAAAGCAGTATTTTTTATCGCCAATTTATTAACAGAAATAAATGAATACAACATACAACAAGCCACATCTGAGTGGTAAGCCTGTGCTTTGAATTTCGTTAAAGTTGACGCAAGATTACCTTGCAGCTGAGCATACAAGTATTATCTTTATGAATAACTCAATTCTGAAAGCGCTCAGCATGGTTCTCCTTCCGTATCCAAGATTTTGCAGACAAATCAAACTGCTGTCATACGGAATCGTGATAAAACCTGGTTCGCTTAGCTGTTTTGAATTTTTAAAAAATCAAAAACGATTTTGGAAAAACAAACAGTTAATAAGTTTGTACTACTAAGTTCTCTAAGACCCTGTAGTGAAGCAACTCGTGAGCTTATTAGTTATACCACTCAGACACAATAATTAAAATTTCACAGCGCAGAGAAAAGAAAACATAAAGGTGTTGAAATGGAACACAGTTTACATCGAGAAAAGCTCAAAAAGCGCTGCGTTCAGTCTGGTGTTTAATTATGTCTTCGGTCATGCGCAGGCAGCCCATGCTCTAATGGCGAACATGGTGGTGGAGTAATAGAGTTCTCTCTTCCAATAATCAGTGCGTTTATTCTATTGTTTTCTGCCGCTGCTTTGTACGCATTTCTCAGGGGGTGAGACTCAGCGTGTGAAATGTAACTTCAAAGTGGTGTTTCCCTGCTGGCAGAGTTCTTTGATGGCAAGGCAGGAAAGCGAGAGAAGAGAGCCGGACTGCTATCAGAGAGCCTCTGTAGCAGGGAAAGTCAGTGGCAGAAAGGCGTGAAAACGACTACTTACTCTTCAAACATGTGTATTTGATTATGAGTTTTTATGTTCATTGGTATAAAAAAAGTTCAAAATTGTTGCACGTGAATCAGTGTGCGGGTGTGGTGTTAGATTCAATGAGCATACAAAAGGATTAAAGCATAAAATCACCTTAAACGATCCTTCTAATGAGAGTTCACTCACCTTACATTAATCCATTACAACAAACGACATATCGCTTTTATGATATTCTATTCTTAAGCTTTTAATTTCATAAATAAAATTGTGAGTTTTTTGTTGCAAAGTTTTTCAATTGTAATATTAGTTCGCTTGATATCGAGACAATTTTCTCCAGATGACTCAAATCTTCTGAGTTTGAAAGTTTGAAAAAGAAAACATTTATGTTTTCATAATGCCAGACTGTTTAAATAAGATTCGTGTGCGTAATTTTCAATTACTCTAAATTTAATCAATATTTCACTTCCTTTGACTATTAAGCCTTGCGTGTGGTTGTTGTTGTACCACTGCATTAACTGTGTTAGTGCCTAGAAAATGCAATGAAAAAGTATGAGAAATTCCAGGAAAAGATTGAGCTTTCTAGAACTGATCCCATTTAACGGAAACGTCGATCAAAGACATGACACGCCCATCGTCCATTCCTGAGTTTGTTTTAGTTTTGCTATTTCGGTCGTCTGGTTAGTGATGAGTTGAAATGGTTTGTATTTCACCTAAAGCGAAGTAAATGTATGAAATAAAAAATAAACAATCTAAGTTTACTTTATCACAAATGGTAAAACCATCTGTATGTG
Organism: Hydrozoanthus tunicans; assembly: GCA_026413305.1. Classification (NCBI taxonomy): domain Eukaryota; kingdom Metazoa; phylum Cnidaria; class Anthozoa; order Zoantharia; family Hydrozoanthidae; genus Hydrozoanthus; species Hydrozoanthus tunicans. The sequence goes on from JAOBAT010114224.1 coordinate 9,770, forward strand.
TTTATAACTATGAAATTTATAAGCAGCTTGTTGCCGTTCTTGAGGGTCGCGAGGAATGGCGGAACTAACTCTGCACGAACTAATATATTATTCTGGTATGTCTCAATATATTTTCAAGCCGTTTTTCTGACATTTCACTCATTGGTTTTAAACTAATTATGTTCTGAGACGTCACTCGATATTTTTGAACGGCCATTATTGTGACGAGTTGCCGCTATATTTTTGCTCCAGTATTTTGAATTGTTGCTCTTTATTTTTCACTGCCATTATTCTGACACTATAGTGTCGCTCTCTATATTTGATCAATTAATTATCCTGATTTGCCGATCTTTATTTTGAAAAAATTGCGCAGACAGGTTGTTCTCAGCCGTTTTTTTGACATGATGCTCTACGACCTCTATAAATCTATATAAATCTATACTTTTGAGCCATTATTCTTACTTTTCTCGCTACACCAACCCCTCCCCCCCCCGCCAAACGGCTAGATAGACCGAACAAAGCACCCAACCTTTGTATTTGTATAAAGAGTAAAGTTATTGTTGTTTTAGTCTCATTGAATCCTGAATGGTATTTATAGATCTACTGGTTATTTTAGGATTAGTGTGACGAGGTTTACACTTGTTTTGTCTGGAACTCTGAAATAAACAAACGGCTGGCTACAGAGTTGTCAAAGACTGCCCGACCGAGCGCAAACTGACTACGTGTGCGGTTTTCTCAAGCCCACGGATCGGCACACTGAACAATCATACGTTTTAACAATCACAGAAAGTAAAAATACCGGCTCTTAGATCAACAATGTTGAATAGTTTAGTGAAAAAACTAAGAGAAGTTGAACACTTAAATTTATTTTTCAGTTGAACTGAAAAAAAAAAAGCGCATCTCGAATTTGTCGCAGGGATCAAACTCGTTAACGGTTAGCGTTGTTCAAAACATTTATAAGAAATACTTGGTGCTTAATGCTTTTCTGAGCAAAAAACACTGTCTTCTATAAGCCAGTTCGGAATCTCGGAACTTACACATGTGCGCGGCGGGATAGAATGAAATATTCATCAAACTTGAGAAGGGATCGTTACCCATTCCACTTCATGGCGTTGACCTTTCTTTAAGTTTCATGAAAATTACATTTTTAAAAATTTTATACCGACGCGCACATGTATCTTGGAAGTTCAGAACTGGGCTTATATAACACTGCCGAAAACAACTCGTGTAAACCTGGTGTAAGAACTGGTTCAGTGCTTAAAAAATTTAAAACGTGTGATATCTATTCAGTACAATGTACATGCAACCTGAGGGTCAAATTCTTCGTCACCGCATATTTCATTTCAGTGAACGGATGTGTTTAAACATCGATTATCTTGCAGCCGGAGCCCTAACCACGCCCCGGATGTTTATTCGTCGCGGATAAAAGTTTCACGGTTTCTGTGAGAGTTTACTACCTGTAGCTGTATTGTTGTGGACGCCAATTTCACGACCAACAACTGGAAAAACTAAGAAAAATGAAATGTTATTTTAAAGATGAGGAGAGTGGAATTGTTTTTAGTTTCAAAAACATGAATTTGGAACGTCGATAACAAACCTAGTATAGATAATACCCTTCCCGACATATCAAATGAACGCGGAATTTCTAGCTAGGTTTTTAATATTTCGGTTCGCTTCTACCGCCGAAAAGGTTTACTGTCGCCCCGGATGTTTATCAGTTGCTGATAAAAATTTACAACTTGTGTGAAACATTGTTATTCCAAAATTCCTTGTTATGGGGGCGCGAGAATCAAAATATGTACTACTTAATTACATGCAACAGTTGCGTTATCACAGCTCCATTCTTCACATGAACAGATTTACCACTTGTTAATAACCAGTGACAGTTGAAGGCAGGAAAAAATAGGCTAGTCGGCTGTTATGTACACCAGATTGCATTTCTATGGGGAGCGATCGATTTGATTAGTGAGGTGTTGGCAGTTTTTTTTCTTAAAGCTCTTTCTGTTAAGAATTTGATACTGATGATATTTTTTTAAAACTGATCTAACACAGTTCAAACAAGAGCGCGCGGTCGCTTAAGTTGCTTGCTTGGTCAATACACGCGTTTTCTAACAGTTTTTGTTTAATTGTCACTCTCAAGTAGGACTGGATAAATGCTTACCTTTCATTTACTTCTGCGTCACTTTTCTTTTGACCAACCTTAATGTGAAAAGTTTGAATAAGGCGTTAAGTTCAAGCCATTAAAAGCCGGCCTAACACAGCTCAAACAAGAGCGGTCGCTTTAGCTGCTTGCTTGGTCAATACATGCGTTTTCGAACAATTTTTTTTTACTTAGTTTTCACTCTCAAGGACGACTGCACAAATGCCTGCCTTTCAACTACTTCTACATCACTTCTCTTTCGACCAACCTTAAAGTGAACATTTTGGGCGAGGCGTAAACTTCAGGCCATTGAAATTCCAAATTAACCGTTTAGAGATTATTATAAAAGAAAAAAATCAGAAGGTTAACTTTTATCTCTGTGAGACGAAACATGTTCAGCTTGCTATACAGTTGTCATCAGCGGCTTTAAGCAGCACTGGCGGATTAACTGGAACTTAGGCGTGGCCGGTACTGAAGCGGCTTGTTTTGAACACACAACAGTTTCTAAAAATTTAAAAGTGATAACAGAGGCGTGACATCTCAGAAACAAGAAATAACATGTTGAAAAATTACATTGTTTTATTGGAGCAACAACTTACTGGCTTCTACAAAAAAAAACCCTTCTTCAAGAAATTTAACAAGCACAAAATGGAAAACTATAGAGCCCGGAGGCAGCATGTAGAGCAGAGCAAATGAAAGCTCGCACAACCTTGAGACCTTGTGTGTTTCTCTGGAAATCGTTTTGTTTTTTAGGGATTGGCATTCAACTAGGTCAAAAAGAAGATGTCAGAACCATTGCTGCTTTAAAAAGATTCCGTCTTAAGCAGCAAAACAAATTCCAATTTATCACTACACATTATAGAACATCGCTAGTAGCGCGCTATATCAAACTAGTTATCGGGCAAGGACTGGATTCATATAAAATTTTACCCTGACACAAGGAATTCAAAAATTGGGCGTTTTCCATTTTCCTGAATTTTTTCCCCCATGCATGTCAGGTTGTCATCGCTTGCTCGTGCTGTGTTACTAATAACCGTCAATTATTATGCAATCAGACCCAGGGACTGGGATAAATTGGGAAACATCGCCTGAATACAAACTTCCTCGATCGTCTCGCGCCTGTTAAAAGAACATATTTAAAATTCCTTTTGAAAGAAAAATATCTGTTCAAAAAGATATTTTGCTTTCACTATTTCTTCATAACGAGATCCACTATCTTAAATGTTTCCTAATACAAAGATTCTTTTGTGACCTTATATACAGCATTTGACGTGTTTAGATATACAAGTGGCAAAATTGCGTATTTTCTTCTTCAGCCAAACTGCGCTGCCGTAGGGTTAGTCCAGTTGCTAAGGCAACAGTCTGTCATGAGGGAGGCCTGGGTTTGATTCTCGGTGCCGTACCTAAAGAGAAGGCGCGTTCAGTTAAATCTTAGGCCCTCGAAGTCCTACAATTGAGTTGTAAAGCCTGTTTGGTTTTCCAACCACCCAAGAGTATCAAAGACCATAAACAAATATACTGACAAGTTGGTTTTTTTTTCCATCGAGTTTGATTACACGCTTTTTTTATAAGAACAACTTAAGAAGAACAACGAGGCTCAGATTGGCCAAAAATTAAGAACATCTTAAAAACGAACTGAGGCTCGGGGCCGTGTTTTTAAAAGTTTTCGGAAAGGTCAACACGATAGTTGGTTCGATTTTGTAGGTGATCCCGTCGTTGTGGTCTGTCTCTTCTACTAACTGAGGGCAACTCTTAGGAAAATAGTTGTGAGCCGTGTAGAGCGGACTGTCTAAGACCCTCAATACCAGAGTCAACTGTAAACTATTGTTAAGTGCTTTTATCATCTACCTATGGAAAGGCGCTAAATAAATGCTACTTATTATTATTATTATTACTATCTTTGTTATTTGCTTTGTTCAGAATTATGCTCAGACACTCGTGAGTGCCGACAGAACGTCCTTATTCCTTGTCGATTCCAAGACCAACGAGCTTTACGCGAGGATATTTGATATCGGGGGCAGTTTGGAAGACAGCAAATCCTCCAAGCTACAAAAAGAGATAAGGCAAGAGTTAAGTCTTTTAGAATTTCCGATTTGAAATAAATCCTGTGGAATAAATTTGGCAATTATGTTGAGTTTTATGGTTTCGTTTGCATACTGAAGATGTGAAGACCAGCTTCTAGGACAAACTACGGATTATCGAGATTTAGAACTATTGCCTCAAGAATATGGGAGAAAATCCCATTTACAATCAAAACAATGCCTCACAGAAGATTCAAAACAGACT
>JAOBAT010114235.1:2612-14173 GCA_026413305.1 Hydrozoanthus tunicans
AGTTTGTTTTGGTTGATGCATGAGCTTGCTTGGCTGGTGCATGAGCTTGTGTCGGCTGGTGCATGAGCTTGTGTTGGTTGATGCATGAGCTTGCTTGGCTTGAGCATGAGCTTGTGTCGGCTGGTGCATGAGCTTGTGTTGGTTGATGCATGAGCTTGCTTGGCTTGAGCATGAGCTTGTGTCGGCTGGTGCATGAGTTTGTGTTGGTTGATGCATGAGCTTGCTTGGCTGGTGCATGAGCTTGTGTTGGTTGGTGCATGAGCTTGCTTGGCTGGTGCATGAGCTTGTGTCGGCTGGTGCATGAGCTTGTGTTGGTTGATGCACTAGCTTGCTTGGCTTGTACATGAGCTTGTGTCGGCTGGTGCATGAGCTTGTGTTGGTTGATGCATTCGCTTGCTTGGCTGGTGCATGAGCTTGTGTTGGTTGATGCATGAGCTTGTGTTGGTTGGTGCATGAGCTTGTGTTGGTTGATGCACTAGCTTGCTTGGCTTGTACATGAGCTTGTGTCGGCTGGTGCATGAGCTTGTGTTGGTTGATGCATTCGCTTGCTTGGCTGGTGCATGAGCTTGTGTTGGTTGATGCATGAGCTTGTGTTGGTTGGTGCATGAGCTTGTGTTGGTTTGTGCATGAGCTTGTGTTGGTTGATGCATGAGCTTGCTTGGCTTGTACATGAGCTTGTGTCGGCTGGTGCACGAGCTTGTGTCGGCTGGTGCATGAGCTTGGGGTGGTTGATGCATTAGTTTGCTAGGCTTGTACATGAGCTTGTGTTGGTTGATGCACTAGCTTGCTTGGCTGGTGCATGAGCTTGTGTCGGCTGGTGCATGAGTTTGTGTTGGCTGGTGCGTGAGCTTGGGGTGGTTGATGCATTAGCTTGCTAGGCTGGTGGATGAGCTTGTGTTTGTTGGTGCATGAGCTTGCTTGGCTGGTGGATGAGCTTGTGTTTGTTGGTGCACGAGCTTGCTTGGCTGGTGGATGAGCTTGTGTTTGTTGGTGCATGAACTTGCTTGGCTGGTGGATGAGCTTGTGTTTGTTGGTGCATGAGCTTGCTTGGCTGGTGGATGAGCTTGTGTTGGTTGGTGGATGAGCTTGTTTCGGTTGGTGGATGAGCTTGTGTTGGTTGGTGGATGAGCTTGTGTTGGTTGGTGGATGAGCTTGTGTCGGTTGGTGGATGAGCTTGTGTCGGTTGGTGCATGAGCTTGTGTTGGCTACTGTTGCTGGTCTTGATTGCCTTCGCTTGCAGTTTCTGCTGCTCCTGGTACTGGTTTTGGTATCATCTGCATCCTCCTTTGTTTCCCGGAGGGTCTTTTCTCTCCAGTCCTCTTCCTGTACTGTTTCCACTTAGTCATCTTCAGAACTTAGGGTAACTTCGTTTGCTTGCTTATAGTGGCTAGAATCTCTTGATATCTCCCTTCCGTCCTTGATCCTTCTAGCTGAGATAGTTGATCTTTCTGTGCTGTTGTATCATTTATATGTTATATACATACCGGTATGTACATAAAGGAGTACATTCACAAGACGAAGTTATTTCGATTAACTCTTTTTTTTCAAGTGCTTGCATAACCTTATACATGTAATATGAACCACAGCGGGTTAAATGTTATGAGTACTTACTTATTGTTATTCATCTCCTTTCTTTTAAAAACAAAAAAACCCCAAAAAATTAAAGAAAATCATAACTTACTTAGACTGACAAGATAGTTGAATAAATGTGTTAATACCGACCTAGACTGAAGTTGCCCCATTGATGTAATAGTTCTTGGTTTAGAGATTCGGCCAGAGCGTGTAACATATAGCCTCTTGGTTATAGGGGAGTTGGGTGACAATCTTATCGGGGTTTTTTTGGAGATGGTTTGGCATCGGGGATGGTTCTGGTACTATTGGAGTTGCTTGTAGGGTTGGGAGAGGTGTCGGTGTTTACTGGTGGATTGCACGGGTTTGTGCCTGTGATTTGAACATCTTGCAATGGATTCAAATAAGCTTTGTCAGTAAATTTGTTCTAACCTGTTTTGTGGAGAATCTTGCGTCTACTTCGTCGGTATGTACCACCATAGGAGCTTAAGAGGTATGATCTCGGTCCAGCTTCTCCAACAACGATACCTTGCTTCGATGATTTTTCGTCGTTTTGGATATGTACCTTTAAATTTTGTCCTACCTTACTTGCTCAGAAGGGTTTTGAGCCGTTGTGATAATTCTCTTTGTCAAGTTGCTCTGCTTGTTCAAGTTTTAGTTTTGTGTCTGTGTGGTCTACTGGTTCGGGTTCCAGCTGTTTACTAAATGTTTGCAGGGTCGTGCGAAGTTGTCTTCCTTGAAGTAATTGGGCTGGAGAACAACGGGCTTCTAGGAATAACAACAAGCTTCTAGTGAAATTGTACGGTATTCTAGGATGCCAAGTAAATGGTCAAGGCCATCGAGTTTGGTTTTCTTGAATATTCTCTTGGCGATTTGAACATATTTTTCTGCCATGCCATTCTACTGTGGATAATGGGGGATGGATGCCATGTGATTGATGTTGAATTGCCTTGCAATTTCTTCAAATTCTTGAGATGCAAATTGTTGACCATTGTCTGAGAGGACTTGTTCAGGAATTCCAAACCTTACAAAGATCGGCTTTAGCTTGCGAATAACAGCACTTTTTGTTGTAGAATGCAGCTGAGTGACTTCGAAGAAATGGCTATAGTAGTCAATTACGACAATGAACGCTTTGCTTTCCCATTCAAATAAGTCTGCGCCAACCATTAGTCAGGGGCGTGAGGGAACGGGACGTGGTTCAAGGCTCTCTTTGGGATTAGAGTAATGGTAGCTCGAAATGTACTAACTGACATCTGAAGCTAACTTTGGCCAAAGTATGGCGGACGAATTGTGACGAATTTCTTGGTTTTGGGCTGTGTTTTGGTTGGAAAATGGTCTCAATTAGTGTCGGTTTGTCAGAAGCTCATAGGGAGTTTTTCCAGTTGCAAGATGTGGTGTACAAAAACTCTTTTTAGTTTTTTTTTTCTGGTGGTTTCGAAGTTTGTAGAGTGAGTGAACTTTACTTCAGGGTATCTGGAATATTGGTCAGTAATCACTAGGGCATATTTGCTGTTCGGGAATGGTCCACAAAAATCTATCCCCACAACACTCCATGGTCTGGATGGGAGTTCTGTCATTTTGGCTGGTTGTGTTGATTTGATTGGGGTAGCGATTTGGCATTTGAAACAGTTCTTTACAATTGTTCAATTTCAATGTTCATTCTGGGCCACCAGTATTTATGTCGGACCTTTCCTTTGGTTTTCAATAACCCTATATGGCCTTGTTTGTGGCGATTTTGATGAATTGCCCGCGCAGATTTATGGGTGTTATGATGTCAAGTCCTAGGATGGCCTCTTCTGATTCGTACAGTTGTGCCTGCAGGTCAATGTCGGGTTTAAGGCTCTCATCTTGTTTGTCCCATTTGCCGATTCTGATTGATTGCTGCTCTTTTCGAAACTCTTCATCGTGTTGAGTTTCTTTTGCTATTTTGTCGAGGATGATTGGGTGGTCTGTGCGTGTGACTGCTCGGATTTATTTCTCTGTTCTTGTTGCTGCGCCAGCTTGAAACGCATGGTGTTACATGTTGTCTGTCACGTTCTCTTTTCGGGGGACATGGATCATACTGAAGTCTAAATTTTGAATTTAAAGTATGATGCGCTCATTCCTTGATGAGAGCTTGGCCTGAGGTTTGTTAAAAAGTAGCAGTTGAGGTTTGTGATCTGTTGCAATCTGAAACTATTCCCTCCAACTAAATACATTTGCAGTCCTTATGTTGCAAATTCAACTGCCAGGGCTTCTTGCTCGATTTGAAAGCATCTTGATTCGGTGTCTTTGAAGGTACAGCTTACATAGTGGACAGGTTGGTAATTGTGTTGTGTTTTCTGAAAAAGTCCACCTCCAAGACCTGTTGGACTGCCTCGATGACAATTAGTGCTTTAATTTCAACAATCATACATTAATGCAGTAAGATTGAGATAATACATGATAATTACATGAAAAAAGTCAACTTGCGTAATAAAGAGTATTAGTATATTCAAACCGTAAATGGGACTATTGAGCATTATCCACTCGGGATAATGTTTGTGTCAAAAATGGCGACGGAAAATTCCCATTTTACAACTATCACATGCATACGATGAAACTTTGCAAATACAGATAGCTAAAATTCAAGAAAATACCAAAAAGGCAACAAAACATGCACTGCATGCTTTCAAAGTAAAAAGCACTCTAATATTCAAACAATTCAAACTAAGGCCCCTTAGTGTGGTTGGGGCCTAAAACAAGAGTGATGACAACTTTTCGAACAAAAATATGGTGCTCTTTAAAATCACGGCGGCAAACCAATGTTTATGTTTCGCTTCTTTATATATATTGGTTTGCACAATAGAATTTCGAGTAAAAATTTCAAGACGTGAGTACAACTGTTCAAAATGAATAAATGTTTGAGATACTTTTACCTATCTGCTCGTAAACAATCCATGTATGACGGCTGTTAAGATGCAAAAAAACCGGTTCGTAGTTTGAGGCCACAAAAGAGTTGATGGCATGACTTTTTTCTTTGAACGATCGGCTAATTGACCTTTGTGCAGGTTATGACAGCTTCATCGGTATTGTCACTCTCATTCATCAAAACTCTCAAGCCTTACAGTCGCAGTCGCAGTCACATTTCATCCAACAACCGACTGCAAGTCCCATGTCTCATTCAGTTTAAGGAAGTTTCCATTCAAGAAAATCTAAATGTCGCGCTACCGCTGCAACGCAGCCTTTCCAGCAAGCACAGTTTCGGGAGCTGTCATTTCAAGTGATTTTTGGTCAGATTCAGTTGTTGATCGACGTGATGGTTCTTTACAGCAATTGTCATTCACCTTTCCCACGTTGTTGCGCAAGAAACTCTTTAAAAAAACTTTTGCATCAATTAACTTTCACGCATTAGTTCAGCGGCATGGAAGCGAGTCAATAGTTTTGGCGCGCGCATAAATTAAAACGACTGTGAGAAATAAAAAATCGAAATTCTTAAAAGTTATTGAATTTTTCTTGAAGTCACCTTGTTTATATATACTAAAACAATTATTCTCTTCAGTCTCGGTGAATAGTGGCTTTTAGAATATTCACGTCGACTTCTGAGAATAATTGTTAAATAGAGTCGATAACTGATCCTACGATCGCATAACAAACGAAAGTGAACAAATTGTCTGACCAGCAGTACATGGCCGGTGGTCATGAGAGAAGCCGCAGGCAAGGAAGTCGGCTAGCGCCCAAAGGTCAGACTGCGCTCCGGTGTCTACAATCGCGAGTCAGCAAGGGGCGAAGGGTTGTGGCACGATTTTCCTGAAAAGCTGCAATCTGTAAAATACGGTTGGACTTGACAGCTTGAATGTTGGTCATGGGGGTCTGGGGTGACTGACGCTGGTGTTGATTCCGCCGACGTGTTCTGAAGCAGTTGATGCACAACTCTGCGAGCCAAGTTGTGCTCAGTGTTCAACTCTTCTTTCTCCAGGTAGACTTGAAATTTGTAGATGTACCCTGTTTTGGCTTCACAGAGCACCCACAATTTTATATCCCACTTGACAGGCTTGTTTTTTTATGTACTGCTTAAAGCTAGGCCTGCTTTTGTGGGGTACCATGGTCTCGTCAATTGAGATGTTTTTTGTCAAGCGATACAGCTTTTGCGCATTTGCCATAATTATTTCAAGATATTTTCTCGCGATAAATCTTGTCAAATGATGTGTTTCCTCTTGGCAAATCATGTTCATTATCTGCCGGATGAAAATATGTAAGTATGTAAGCGAAGACAAATTCTATTTTATACCGTCATGTAACTTCTCTCGAGCAATAATCACAAAATTCGAAGCTCTGTTGAGTAAACAAACAATACAAACCGCTTGCACATTCGTCCTCCTCGGAAAAACTTGAATCGTGGTTCTCTTCTTGCTTTTCATGTTCGTTGGATGACTCATGGACATCAGAGAGTTCTTCCTCGCTCTCACTTGACAAATCGCCGCCATAATTTCCTTCAGAATCGTCCCTTAAAGCTTCACGAAGCACTTCGTCAAACGGAATGTAAGCTGACGCAATTTTTAAAAAGCCCGAAATTTATAACTGAGACTTTTTAGCGAAAAAAAAACGACGAAATTTTACAAGAAACACGAGGTAAATGCAGCAGAGCGAAGAACTGTTAGTTTTAAATATCCCATAATGTTTTTTGGTGACAAAAACAACCTAACAGGGCCCCCTTTGGAAGAAAAACAAAGAAGCACGTGCTTGGGACGAATTCGTCCGACTGGTACAGATCTTACTTGCTAAACACTTTGCACTCCTTGAACTCTCGAAGGAAATCTTCCGTAATCGGCGCTTGTACTTGACGTGTTCGCAGCATGATTTGTTTACAAGCCTAAGGCCTAAACAGGCTCGCATGCCCTTCGGGTTTTTTGGCTTTGGTTGGACAACAAGCGGTGAACACCATGTGATGGCTTGATGATCTGCTACTGATTCAATGATGTCGTAGGTGACTAATTCTTCGAGTCATCTTAAGCAGGTCTGTGCGTAGATACGGCACTCATCGTGGCTTTGGGGCGATCGGAACTGCGTCATCTGTCATCGGGATGTGGGTTTGTATTTCCTTTCCGTCACGCATTTCTCGTCCGATGCTGGTAAATCGTTGTCGATGCAGCACTTAAATGCGGTTTAGTTCCTGTTGTTGATTCTCCTGTTTAACTGCTTTGATTCCTTTGTTTAAAACCTCCAGTTTCATCAATAAATAACATTCCAAGATCTTCGAATGTTTTTCCATCGATCACAATAACAGTTGTGTCGACAGTTCGTGTTTGTTTGGAGATGTTGATTTTTGCTTCACCGATCACGGGCAATTCTTCTTTCAGGGCTTTAAACTTAATCTTTGTAATTCGCAAAGTAATTTCCGGTGCTTGTTTCTGCAGTTGTCGGAGTTGTTCCTCGTCTATGATGTTCGCATTTGATCCGCTGTCTGGTTCTGCTTCAATTTTCACGTCGTTGATCATGATTGTGCACACATTTCGTCCACCTTGATTTGTTTTGCTTGTGTGAAGTATTCTTAAGTGGCTAAGGTATAACTCATAGCTGTCATCGCTCAGTTCTTGTACATATCTTGTACTTGTTGTTCGTTCTCTCACTGTAGACTTGTTGGCGTAGCGGGTGTGAATGTTGTCATGCTTGCCTTGTTGGCGTGTTTTGTGATGGTTTCTAAAATCGCCGTCGTTTGATCGGTAATTTTTGTTTGCACGAACTTTTCTGTCGATTCTTGTTCTTGCTCATACACATCCGAGCGTAGTGATTTGGTTTCTTGCAGTGATCGCAAAGAACTCCTATTGCGGGGCAAGTGACATGGGAGTTTGAATGGCCACACTCCCACATGTGTTGTCTTTTCCGAATCTAGTGGCTGGTCGTGGCTTTTTGTACTGAATAGATTTTACTTTTGCGGTCCCTCGCTGTTAACTTTGCGGTTGATTGTTTCAACTTATTCTTCTGTCTGTTCGCAGATGGCTATTTCTGTAAGAATTCTGTCAGATCCCAATTTTCTCTTTTGGTTTTGGTGCGAATCCTACTGTTTAACATGATTCTGATCAAGTGATCTCTTATGGCACCGTTTTCATTTAGTCCATAATTGCGCATGCGCGCAGTGTCGCGTTTTCGTTCTTAGTACAGTGTTGTAGTCTGCTAATGTTCTCCTCGTATTTGTTTTAGTTCACTCAATTGTAATCGTGCGAAATCCTTGTTCTGTTTGGGTATAAAGTGGTTGTCTAGTTTCTTAAGGTCATTCTATTGAAATAGAACCCACATCTAGATTGTTGTCAAAATTTCCTCTTTTGTCAATCATTATATGTAAACTGAAAAAATTGAATAAAAAAGGGGTATGCCCATGTTAACTTTTGAGATATGATTGATACAAATACCCCATACAGGGTTATTTTTCTGTTGTTGTAAGCTTGAAATTAAAACTATAGATTCCTATTGTGGCAAACCAAGATAACATCGAGCTCTCTTGGTCTGTGAGGGCTTCCTGAATGTCGACAATGTGTTCCCCCCTGTAAATCAGTAATCCGTCTTTTTTCATACTAGCATCAGTGATTCGAAAAACCGAAGCTGTCTCTGGATTTCTTTCTAGTATCTCTGCCATCTTACTGCGTTTTCGTTATAATCCGCGTTTTTAACAAATGCTTTGATTGTAAGTTGCCACGTAACTAAGTTAGAAGTTGCTGTTGATGTTGCGGTACTTGTAGAAGCTTCGGTGTCGGGCATCCTTCGCCAGCATTTTCTTTTTCTTTTACTTTGTCCATGTCGTCAGTGTAATGATGAATGCACGCACGTTAGTCACAGTCAGAGTCATCGGTATATCTATCTGTGGTTTATTTATTTTCTTTGTCGCCAATGTTAGATCCGTTATTTCTCAAACTCTTTAACTATTCATGCAGTTTCAAACCTATCAGGAGCCGGATTTGGTCAGGGCGCTTGTGGGAGTGCTAGAACAATCTTCAAACTCTAGGGATGAAGTTGTTCTTAATCAATAAAGACACACAATATCACAGTCCAAATTTTTAAAAATTCAACTCGTACACCTTCCAAATTTAACCAATACCACTCATGTGTGTTACTTTTTAGCTTATAAGCTTAAGGCAATGAACCATACATCATTTTCTCATTAATCTCTGAAATAAAGTTCTCTAACGAGCATTTCGTCTACACCGGAATATTAATTGCACAAATTTCAGTGCTTTTGCTTACCTATCGATTGACTATTCAATAAATAATTTTTCGCAGGATAACTCTCACTGCTCTCTTTAGCAACTTTTCACTTGGTCTCCCCGATAGTTTCTAGTAAAGGCCATCGGTTCATTTCCTCGAACCTGAATAATGCCGCAATTTTATGCTAGTCGTAATCTTTAAAATGGCCTCATGGCGTATTAGCAGTTTTTCTTCTTTGCATAAGGTTATCTGCTCTCTAAACCTGACAAATGACGTTCATTCACTCATGGTCGGACACCGATAGCCGTACTACAACAGTTCATCGTGCATGTAACACTGCTTAGTTTCCTATTGTTTCATTTAAGAAGCCAATAAAAAAATAATGCGTGCTTCGTGAGTTCATCATTTCTATTGTATGACGAACACTTTTCTTGAAGCATCAAGTTGATCAAAGGATAATGCAATCAACATGTCAATTTTGATCGATTGAGAAGTTTTTTCAAAAACTCGTACTTCGTGTTTGAAAGGGGATTCCAAACAACTCAAAACAATAAAAGCACTAGGTTGCTTTGCTGTTAAACCGCTGTGTTTTCCCCTTCTCGAACTTGCTTGTCAGCAAAGCTTGTTTTAAAATTTGAACATACCTTTCTACTTTCCCATTTGATGCACGGTGACAGCATGAATCGCGAGTATGTTTATTACCATTCAGTTTCGTGCACTGAGACTGCTTCTCCGAAATGAACCGATGGCCTTTACTAGAAACTATCGGGGAGACCATGTGAAGCAAACAACTGAGTCAGCATTTCAATAGTCTTAGAGGCAGTGATGGAAACGATGGAAAATACCTCGGGTCACTTTGAGTGTGCGTCAACTATTACAAAAAGTTCACACCCTCTTTCTGTGCATAATCCATGTGTACTCGCTCTCAAACTCCCACAGGTCGCTTCCATGGCTGGTTGCTTTCGAATTGACTGGCATGGAACACAATTATGCACCATGACCTCGATTGTCTAGTTCAGCTCAGTCCAACACAAGTAGTTCTGAACTGGCGATTTCATATGACAAATACCTGGGTGCTCTGTGTGAAGATCTGTCGATAATGTCTCTGGATTAATCACCCGGATACCTCAGTTAACACAGTCTTGTTCAGTAATGGGGAGTGAAACAGTTCAAAATGCCGGTTGAAATAGGCATCTTTAGGACGTTTTAGTTGATCTTCCCGTCTTTTAAGGGTTTCTTGTTCGAGAGCTTGGCCAACATACAGGTCTTCAAATTTCTTCTTCTTTGCACTTTTTAACACAGCCTCTCACTGTTTCCTGTCTCTTAAGTGACAAACAATGGACCTTGGTTGATTGTCTTGACGGTGACTGGCATTGGTTTATCTTTGCGGCGATCTACGCGGTGAGCTAGCTCAATGTCAACGTCAATGCCCAGTTTGTTCTCAATAGTGGCTTTGACCTTGACCCCGCTAATTCTCAGGTTTCGCCAGGCTCTTCTGGTATACCAGTTACTCGGATGTTATTTCGACCGCTTTGGTTCTACAAATACACCATCTTTTCGGTCTGTTCGCCGAGAGTAGCCTTGATTTTTTTAAACTTCCCTTTTTGGTTTCTGCAAGCTGAATCACGATAGGCCTCGGGTCGTCCACATCTCGCTGAAAAATAGATTCGACCATCGTCTTGCAAACCCGCTCCAAGTGGCCTGTTGATTTACAATAGCGGCAAATCACGCCTTTGAAGTTGCACTGTTGTGGTCGATGAGGGTCCCCGCACTGGAAAAAACGAACTTTTGATCCTTTTGCACGATCTTTTGCCCTTTTATCGCCTTAAGGTACTGTAGCTTACTGCATTTCTTTCCTAACTGATGTGATTATGCATGTAGATGAAGTAACAAACGGTGTTGCCAAAGAATTCAAACACACTTTAGTTTGTAGGAAGTTAAGGTATGAATGTTCTTCACTGACAAGTTTTTATAGTTTAATAAATATAATATATAGCAGCTATCAAGCTAAACTGCGAAAATACATGATTCAAAATATTAAGAAATATAATAAAACTATATTGCAATTACAAAAAAAGCTACTGAGACTAAATTCATAAAACTAAGTGTTTGTACAACGTTACGTTAATACAAAATTAAGTGGTTATGTGCAGTTATCTAATTTCGAGTTTCGAAAGAGAAGAGATCATACCAGAAATTGTTTGCAAACGTTCATCTTTTGATCTGGAATCAATTTGATTTTCTAACTGCCGGGATAAAATTATGAGATTATCCTATCCTAAGTATTCCTGAACTTATTCAATAAGTCTTCTTAAATTTCTTTAAATATAATAATGTGATAGTAATGAAAACATAACAAATTAAAAACACCTATCATAAACAGTAAACTTAAGACTTAACGTGTTGTTCCTCTTTGAATACAGTTAGATTCTCAGTGCCTTTAGATTACTTTTTCTAGCCCTATCTCTCTTTCCCCTGCACTTCGAATCTATCTTCTTTTCAATATTCCACCATGCTTTGTCCTCGTCTTCAGAAGCGGTAATCGGGAAAAACGCAAACGCGGACGCTAAAAGAAAAGATAACAGGAGTATCTAAATCAGTTGATGATAATTACGATTGTAGTTCATTGAATTTATCTTGTCTGGATAAACAGTGAAATTTATGATATAATATCTTTTATCTACCAACGTGCTAAACATGGCTCCTCCTAGACTTAAAAAAGAGGAACAGTTTAAAAATGCACCAAACCAGTTTTACTTATAGTAAAATAGGTAAAAAATAGTATTTATGATTTTTAAAACTTAACGTTTTCGATCTTAACAGATCATCTTCAG
>JAOBAT010114246.1:0-14169 GCA_026413305.1 Hydrozoanthus tunicans
AGGGTCAAGACCAGAAACAAAAGAAAATTGTGAACAAAGACATACAACAATGGTCTCCTAACCAGTCCGTATATATTTACTATGGTTTGATCAATTCTCGTTAAATTGCAGTTTCCACACGGTCACGAAAAGTCTTGGAATTTATAAATGCTTTTTCCGGGCCTGGAAAAGTCATAGAATTTAGCAAAAATTTTAAGGTCATGGAAAAGCCATGAAGTTTTACTTTTTTGAGCCGTGGTTTTTGGTGATCATAATTTTATTAATATCTGAGCACAAATGTGCCTGATACGCACTATGCTTAGCATATAGGAAGTATCGTTTTACTGTAGTTCTTGTAGTGATAGAGAGGGCCTGGGATTTACGATACGAGTAGGTTGCATTACATTAACAAGTTTAAGTTTTTTGTGCGGAATTCAAGTACGTTGCACTGCCTTTCAAAGTTCAAAAGTCGAAGGTGTTCAAAGTTGAATTGAAGTGTCGGTAGCCTATTTTGAAATAGGTTCTTTGATTTCACAATATTTCTTGGTCATGGAAAATGGCATTTGGTCATGGAAAAGTTATGGAACTTCATTCATCATTCTCAGTATGAACCCTGAATTAGATGTTCATAACTGGCAGTAACTGAAAGGGAACAGAAGTTGCACAAGTATTACAACTATAACACATTTGAAACTCTCAAAATTTGTTTTTTCTCTATAGGTTTTGGTCCCCAGAAGCAAGCAAGAAAAACAGTATCTCTTTAAACTTTTTCTGAAAAAGTTCAAATAACAGGGTTCGTACGGGTCATGGAAAACCTGGATAGTCATGGCACTTGGACTGGAAAGTAATGGAATTCTAATTAGGATCATGGAAAGTCATGGAAAATTGGCAGAGTTTAGATTGGTAACAACGCGTAGAAAAATTAGGCGGTCACGGACTGCATGGGACTCAGAATGAAGTGGCCGTAATTTTCTTTATCGATTAAAACTAGGAATACCTATTGATAGTAGAATGCTCGGAGTATCATTCTCTTCAATAAGTTCTCTTATAACCGGTTCGTATGCATCTAGAGCAGCACTTGGCAGCATTCTTTTGTTGATCGGGTTTTTTTCGTGGGTTGTTTCTCGTCGCTTTGTTGACAAAATATTGAAAATATTGACGCAAAAAGATGTTTTACATTGATTGAAATCACTTTATTTCACTATATCATCTAGTTATCTAGTTATATTGAATATAAGGAGTAACTTGTGAAATCACTCGTAACCGACGATAATCCGACGTAAATCCGATTCTTGCTATCTGCCAGGAACGCCTGCCTGAAATGAGGTGGTTGACATCACTCTTACACAGGCCATGACAATAGGACGAAATTCTTCGTTCCAAAAAGTATAACCAAAATAATAAATGATTTTAACGTAGAGACAGACTCACAGAGACGCAGTGCGGTAAAACCGTGCAGGGATTGATTCATTTTCATTCCTAGAGCTCGAATTGGACTTGGTAATGTTACTACAGTACATCTCAAAATAAACCTCCCTTGCTTCACCTCGTTAACAACGCTAGGTTATAGAAAATGAAGAAAAGTCATGGAAAAATTCATGAAAAAATTCATGGAGTTTCATAAAGTCAAAAGAGTGCAAATCCAGAATAATTTAAATGTTTATTTGTTGATATATTTGTTTTTGGGTGTGAGAAAGTTGAGAAAAAGGTTGGTTTAAAGCTTCCACTGTCCATGAAAAACCGGGAAATGGGAAGAAATCTTCTTTTTTAACTTAAATAATAGAAAATAAGCTGTTTATTGTAATAGTTTTGATGGGACAACATACAGTATCTGTGGTTGTAAGACCTTTGCAGGGTAATAGTTCATTGTTCAGTCCTTAACGTCTTATTCAGGAGTGTTTTCTCCGACCAAAGTCCTACACTTCTACAATGCCCCAGCAGACATCACTGAAGATATGCTTGTGCAGGTGGGTGTGACTTTAAAAAAGCATAACCTAAGAAGGAGATGTGTAAATTCAGAAAAAGTAAATTAAAGTGATTCATTTCATTTAACGCATTTTTTCATATGGATATAAAGCCAAAAGGCACTTTGCAATGATCATTTTACCACCAGCGCACCAGAAACGCAATTGTCAGCTGCTTCAAAGCGGTCCATATAATTTGTACGGTGGTACTCATTTTACTGATACCCGGAAGGAAGTTACCGAATGTTTCAACCTGTGACCAGGCTGGGGATTGAACCAGAGACTTGGACCCATCCGTGGCGCCACACGAACTTCAATCTTTTTTTAAAAATTGCACGAATATACTATGCGAATAAGCCGTCCGAAACCAGAGAATACTCTCAGCAAACTGCATCCTTTTGAAACCATTCTCCAGATTAGGTTTTTTTTCAATCTGCCGAGTTCACGGAGTTAAGTGTCAAAATTGATTATCTAAAACTATGGTGGAGCATGCGTGGCTCAGTCAGTTGGTGCACGGCCTATGAAGCTAAAGGTCCCCGATGACTGCATGCCTAGTATTTCGATTTTTTCAAATGAATGTGAGTGTATCTTTGTATAACCGTAAAATGAAACATTTATAGAGGGAGGGTGTAAAGGGCGGCACTCAATCAAACAATCTATCAATCCTTTATTTATACACGTGACATCTAGGAGCTAGTAAAGCTCATTAAAATATGTACGTGTGGGCTCTAAATATATTACAATAAGATTATAAAACGCTAGAATATGACTACAATAAGATAATAAAATACAAACTAGAATGCTTATGTTGAAAAATTTTCAATTGAACTTAATAAATGTATTAGAAATAATTCGGTTTAAAAAAATTCGTTTACAAATATGTGAATTTTATCATTCAGCGTTTCCCATACGTTTAGTGCCTTTTTAAATTTGGCAAGGCTATCACTTTCTCTAATTTGGGGCGGTATTGTGCTCCAGAGTTTTACGGTTAAAAATTACCATGATTTATGTTCATATTCTAAATTAAAATTCGGGAGTCGCAGTCGTTCCGCTGCCCCTCAAATTGAAGCTAACTGATAAAATATTAAAAAAGTTTCTTAAACATTCCGGTCCTCTGAGAGCTGAAGGAACTACCGAGGTAAAATAACGATATCTTTCCCTTTTACTGGATGAGTAAGCTGACAGAGCTTTGAGTTCGGCTAGAATCTAAAAAATATTAATATGGATACGATTTTGGTTTTAGATGTGTGTGGATAGCGGTGTGGATAGCCCAGTGCATTCCAAGATCTTCCAATCTCGTAAGTCATCACTTAAAGTGTATTGATTTAGCAAAACAGTTAGATTTTATACTTCTCCTTGTCAAGTCAGTGATAGATTCCAGCAATTCTCCTTTTTTCCCAAAATCCGGAATTCAGAAGACACAAAATTGACCAGGTTAACAACGTTTTTCTCCATCAAAAATGTTTTTGGTTTCTAGCTGAACAGTAATTCTTGAAAAAATACCACTGTTTCAAAAAAACCTGTGAAATTAATTTGTGTTTCCTGAATTCAGGATTTTGTAAAAAATGTAAATTACCGCAAATAAGCAGTATCCTTGTATTTTATACCCAAAAGCTCTTGCTACTTATTTCTAAGAACTTAACCCCTATTTTTCAGAGGATAAAAAGCCCCAAATTTTCTTCCTTAACTTTGTAACAAGCCGGCCAGAATGCCAGTAATAAAGAAATTCGAAGGCGATTTTGGACGGCTTGGTGATTTCTTGGTAATTTGTCTGATTAACTCATAAGCAAAACTACTTCACCTGTTCGTTCTTTCCAAAAGTTATCAAGCTATGGATTGAACTGCCTTCTGATTTTAAGAACCTGTCCTCAAAAACCTTATCCAATTATTACCAGGAAAAACTGGCAAAGTATAAGCCTCCGTAGTCCAGCTACTCGTTGACAGAATGTTTTGTATGTTTTTATTTCTCATTTTTATCGTTTTCATTTTGTGTGTGTATAATTTCCTATTTTTCCCCTTTCTCTGTTAATCAGCTTTTGCAATTTTTTAATCTTTTCGTGTTCGGAAATCAACATTTTTGTTGGATGACCAAACTCTTGACAAAACTGGCAAAGTACAAGCCTCCGTAGTCCAGCTACTCGTTGATGGAATGTTTTGTTTGTTTTGATTTCTCTTTTCTCCCGTTTTCAATTTTTTGTGTGTAATTTCCTAAGTTCGCCCTCAACAGCAAACTCTTCCAGCAAAACCAGCTCGGGCCTGCTAGAGTGGGAAAGTGTAGAGAAAGCGTTGGAGGCGCTAGCTGGTTGTAATCATTATGTCATCCGCAACGAGGGTGAGTTAAGTCTAGTTTACCAAGACTTCGCATGGTCATGAAAAATCATGGAATTACAAATACATTTTCCACACCTGAAAAAGTCATGGAATTTGAGTTATCAAGTTATCTGGAGTTCGTATTACCGAGGGTGAACCTGCTGTAAATGTTTACGAGGGGAAATACATTTTGGTTCGAGTAATCGGGAGGTTCGAATTATCGGGAGTTTGAGTTATCGAGGGAAAATTCAATGTAAATGGCTCGAAGAGAGATCATACTTGGTTCGAGTTATCGGGAGGCTCGAATTATCGGGAATTTGAGTTATCGAGGGTAAATTTACTGTAAAATGTTTACGAAAGGAGATCAATTTGAATCGGGTTATCGAGAGTTTGAATTACTGAAGATAAATTTACGGTAAGTGTTCACGAGGGGAAATCAATTTTAGTTCGAGTTATCGGGAGGTTAGAGTTACCGAGGGTAAATTTACTGTAAACGTTTACGAGGGGAAATCAATTTTGGCTCGAGTTATCGAGAGGCTCGAATTATCGGGAGTTTGAGATATCGAGGGTAAATTTACTGTAAATGTTTACGAAAGGAGATCAATTTGAATCGAGTTATCGAGAGTTTGAATTACCGAAAGTAAATTTACTCATAATGTTTACGAGGGGAAATCATTTTTGATTTGAGTTTACGGAAGTTTAAGTTTACTGTAAATGTTTACAACGATGGGAACCCAATTTTGGTTCGAGTTATCCCCTAATCGGGAGGTTTGAGGTATCGGGAGTTGACTGTATCGTGTATCGTAATCTTTAGGCTGCCATATTATTCTTTCTTTAGAACAAATGAAGATATGTTGTAACGTTCTAGTGTGGCTAACTCAATGGTTTTATTAATTGTTGGCAGGAGCTCGGACCATTTTCACCGTCAAACTTGCCTTTTCCTCCATGCCAACAGCAAGTTGAGCCCGACTGACCCGCCCGGGTGTGAACTGGATGCAAGAAGTTTAACTGCCTCTCAATCTTAGTCAGACCACCAATTCGTTGTTTCTTTTTACATCCCTTGAACAAAAGTAGCTGATTAATCGAAAAAAAATAGATTAATTATTACTCAAGGCAAACTTTGAAAGTTGAAAGGTCATATTCTCAATTCAATTTAGTTCAATTCAACTTGCAGTTAGATCGTCTGCTGCATTTGTTGTATTTGTGCCAACCATGAATCATACATTCTTAAGGAATAGCACTGTAGCGATTTTGATGTATTTCTGTTTATCCTATCTTAAGAATGTACCGTATTATATAAGGTAGCCGAACGCGACAGAAATCGAGTTTGTTTCGACAGACGGTAACATGCAACTTGTTGTAACGGCATTTTAGTTCTTAAATGCGAAGCTTTTACCTGAGAGTTTCTTGTTTATTAAAGAAAGCTACATAAAAAAAATTTAGTGTTTGAAACAAAAAATATATTTAGAAAGTAATTGTTGGCAGAAATATCTAGTTTAAAGAATTAAACGACAGTAGGCAGTTTTAATTTGAACAGTTATAGCACAAATCGCATACAAGGCGTGTTGTCACAAGCCCATGATAATGGGCTCCCTGTGTCGTAATTCCAAAGTAAATAAGTCCCAAATATTCATGTTTGTACTTTTGTATGGTCTTGGTTGTTGAAGTTTAAAAGTTTTGCTCAAAATCATGAACGTCGCGCTGTTTTTCTGTGTTTAGAAGGTGTTACAATTGACATTTTAATGTGAGTAGGTTTTTTGGGGGAGTGGATTCGAATTCGTTTATTTATTCGAATAAGCGCAGCAAATAGTGAGTTGATATGAAAGTCATTATTTTTCTGCAATGATTTCGATTCGAGAGAGGGCGCTACGAATTGTTTTTAACTTCCTTCGCATTTACTTAATTTTCTCGTGTTTGCTTATTTATTTTTTTCATTAAGTTAATTATTTTTCAAACTTTTAAGATTTTCAGTCGCCATCCGTTTCCGCGTTTTACAAACACCCATATACTAATATAGGAAGAGTGAATGAAAGTAACATATGAATAATAGTTTGTTCATGGTAGTTACTGGTCGACGTACTATAAACTTTTTTAGACATTTAATTTTGTAAAGGGGTTAACGAGCTGTGAAATGTTTTTGCGTCGAAATACGAACTGTTTTAGCAATTATTTTTAGATGTACCAACTACGACAGCGTCTTTGCTTTTTAATTCAGATGGTAACAAAACTTCGAATTTGCGGGGTAAAAACTGGTCCATGGGCTTAGGAACACTGAATTACTTCGAATTAGCGGAGACTTCGAATTATCCGAGTTCGAATTATCGGGGTCCAATTGTAACTTTAAGTATGTTCTCGTTCTCCACATGTAGCCCACGAATTCGAACACACTTGAAGTAGACTAGAACTTAGTCGCCCATAGCGGGACATTGAATAAGAAGTTATTGTCCTAGGTGCACTCGTGTTCGCGTACCTCTTGGTGGATTTCGATCCATTCAGGTGTAAAAACCGAAGTTTGATATTGAGAGCGTTAATAAAACATTGACGATAATCAATGCTAAGATGTCTGGACGTGGCAAAGGCAAGGCAAAGGGCGTCAAATCCAAAACTCGCTCATCCCGAGCTGGACTTCAGTTCCCCGTGGGTCGTACCCACCGTCTTCTCCGCAAGGGAAATTACGCTAAGCGAGTTGGCGCCGGTGCACCAGTTTATTTGGCTGCTGTGCTAGAATATCTGTCTGCTGAGATCCTCGAGTTGGCGGGTAATGCTGCCAGGGACAACAAGAAGACCAGAATAATTCCCCGCCATCTTCAGTTGGCCATCAGGAATGACGAAGAGTGAACAAATTGCTGGGAGGTGTTACAATCGCCCAGGGTGGTGTACTGCCCAACATCCAGGCTGTTCTCCTGCCCAAGAAGACCGAAAAGAAGGCCAAATAAATTACTCTCTTATGGTTGATATTCAAACGGCTCTTTTAGGAGCCACCAAATTTTGCAGAAGAAAACACCAATACTTTCCTTTTGGGTTCCAATATGAGTTTGTTTAAGTGTTTTACTTATTAAACATTAGTTAATTTTTATTTAAAAGTTTCTAAAAACTGTTTAAGTATTAAATTTCGACGCACTATTTTACTTTGGTCCAACATAACCTTGGTCTTTTGTTAAATGTTTAACTTATTTTGTTCCCTTCAAATAACTGAACCTCAAACGCATTTTTGATGCGGACTGAGCAGCTCAACCAATTCGAACCAAGCGGAATGAATTTTTTGGGACAAAACTACTCACTATGAGCGACGGCAAAAGCGAAAAGTAATTTTCTCCTATTTGAGGTTGTCGTGTCGCTTGTGGTGGCACGGAAGAAGTTGGAAGAGCACGCTTGCGGCGAAGCCATGCAAATTAAGTGCTCTCTAACTTACTAAGTTCATCCATAACATGATAGACACACACACGATAACCACGAAATATTTCTTTAAGAAAGTTCGAGTGCTTAAAAGTGCAAAACATTATCAACCTCATGTTACGAATGTCCGACATCCGGATGCACGGCTGGCCGTGTGTCTCGTGTTATCGACGTACGTAATACAAAAAGCGCGCGAAAAATTATTTTAAATGTTCTAAAAGTTGAAAGTCTATCGAAATTGTAGTTCAAGGCTCGAGTTATTTGCTCATCATATTTAGACAAAGCACTATTAACGAACTAAAGGTTTTAGAAAAAAGAAAGATAAGTTTCTCTTTAAATCCGACATTAAATTAACAAAATCGTTATTTTTATATCTCAATTCTGTTACAAACTGGAAGAAAAACATGCGACTTTCTTCTGTGAGCAGAACAGATTCGTTTACATTTTATATCTCGCGGTACGAAGAAAACCATAAACCGGGATTTTGATACTTGTGTCAATTTGGGCAAAAATGCAAAGTGGAGTCTGCTGTATTAATTCAACTAACGTAAAGAAAACTGTTAAAATGTTTTCTTGGTCAAGTTGTAACTTGCTGTAGATTTTTAAGTCTTAAGAGCCTGGTTAGTATCGGCTAGTTAAACAGCACAACGGATGATACAACACATTGAACAGAATAACGTGATCTTTTTCTTTTCAAACACTCGTGTGTATCTGTCTTCAGTTATATAAAGTGGCTCGCTCGTCTGCAAAAACCTCAGAAAACTGGCCAGACATCGACTGAAGCACATCCGTTTAACTGACTGTAGTTTTTAATTCATAGCTGTTCGGTTCCGCAGCTGTGCATGCATGCAAGTCTTACAATTCTGTGTGATCAATATTCATTCACAAGTGTTTGGCGTGTTTGGTCGATGTTATGATTTTTGAAGTTTCTTTAAGTAAAAGCTTTGGCTACAGTTATTACGGCTCACTCAAAGTTCACGACCGATCTTTCTTTTAAATAATTTTCCTTTCTAAAATGAGTCACCGCTAAGCATGTGTACACGGATCGTTTTGCCCAGAATTGCCGCCTACGTTTCATATGTTTAGCGAGTTGTAACTTCCTAATTTGTAGAGCGTTTCACGAAGTGTGCGACAGCAGTTCGGTGCTAAATTTTTGCGAACGAGTAAAGGCCCGTTAGACATCGTGAAAAATATCAAGAACCACTAAGAACGCGAAAAACGAACGAAAGTCTTAATGATGTAACAGAAGATTCGTGTTAACCGAAAAGGGGTAACACAACAAAATTTGAAAAATCAAGACATTGTAGAACAGTATGAGCGTCGTTATTTTTTCAAGTCTAAAAGAATTAGGTAGAAAAATATCACATGTGAGCGGCAACAAAAAGCCTTGTATTACATGTACAGTAGGTTTTAACGGTGTATAATCGCCAAATGGCTAATTCCACCTTTGAGAGTTAACTCAAGTGAAGTTTGGTCAAATCTTTTATATATTTGGTGGCTCCTAAAGGAGCCGTTTAATTTTGTCGTAGACTCACGCATCTTAAGCACGCTCTCCACGGATTCGACGGGCGAGCTGGATGTCTTTGGGCATGATGGTAACTCGCTTGGCGTGAATGGCGCACAAGTTGGTGTCCTCAAACAAACCAACAAGGTACGCCTCGCTGGCTTCCTGAAGAGCCATCACAGCTGAGCTCTGGAAACGCAAGTCGGTCTTGAAGTCCTGGGCGATTTCACGGACAAGACGCTGGAAGGGAAGCTTGCGGATGAGCAGTTCAGTAGATTTCTGGTATCGCCTGATCTCACGAAGGGCCACAGTTCCAGGCCTGTAACGATGAGGCTTCTTCACTCCGCCAGTTGCTGGGGCGCTTTTACGAGCTGCCTTGGTGGCCAACTGTTTACGAGGAGCTTTTCCTCCGGTTGATTTACGAGCGGTTTGCTTTGTTCGGGCCATTTTGGTTGAGAAAATTTGGAATAACGAGATACACAAGAGTACTCAAAGATGGTGCTCAAACAGTTTCCTGTGCATTTTATACTTGGCGCACTTTGTCGTGATTGGTTCGTAGTTAACATTTTTTATTGGTTAATTTCTAAGCTTATGGTAATTTCGATCCGAACTGCAATAAATTTCTTGTAAGGTCTCTCAAGCTTACGAAAAAATTTCTGTCTTTTTAGGGTACAAATTTCGATTACACGTGTACCAAAAATAAAGCATTTGAAAGAAAATAACAGGTGCAAGTTGTAGTCCAAAAACTAACTGAAACGATGCTTTATTGCTTTTGCAAAACGGAATGAGAGTTTCAGAAAAAAATCAAAAAGCCAAAGCGCGGATCGAAAAATCCACAAATTAACATAGTAAACAAAGCGGTCTGACTATGTTCTAAATCTGACCAATCACAAATTTTGTAAACGCTTTCAGCCATGGGTATATAAAATGCTGCAATTCAGTTGTTCATCATTCTAACTCTAGTTTCTAACGCCATTATGTCTGGTCGCGGCAAAGGAGGAAAAGGTCTAGGAAAAGGAGGCGCCAAGCGTCACAGAAAAATCCTTCGGGATAACATCCAGGGTATTACAAAGCCCGCCATCCGTCGTCTTGCCCGCCGTGGTGGTGTCAAGCGTATCTCTGGTCTGATCTACGAGGAGACTCGCGGTGTTCTCAAGGTTTTCCTTGAGAATGTGATCCGCGATGCTGTTACATACACCGAGCACGCCAAACGCAAGACTGTCACCGCCATGGATGTGGTGTACGCTCTGAAACGCCAGGGCCGCACTCTGTACGGTTTTGGTGGATAAGAAGTTACACCGAACAAACAAACGGCTCCTTTAGGAGCCACCAAATCTTGCAGAAGAAATGAGCATTTACTTCATTAAGTTATTAATGCTAGTGAATCGAGATACATCTTTATTTATGAGCTTTTCACTCGTGATAGTAAATGCAAACTGTCCAGTACGTCTATGCATGAGAAAATGAGGTAAACGTTAACAAGAAAGTTGAAAGTTAAAAAATCTTCCTGCGTCTGAAGTTAAACAATGTTGTAAATGTTGGGTAGGTAGTCAGTTAGAGCTGTCATTGCAATTTGAACCGTTGTAAAAGTTGAACAAAAGAATCTTATGGCCAATTTGCATTTTGGCGCGCACTTTTATCTATGTTTCCCAAGCACAAGCATGTCACATGTCACCCGATTCGCTAACCTAATAGGACAACTCCTGAAGTTTTTTTTTCAAGATCTCAAAGGGCATGCACATAAACTGACCACTTATGTCCAAGATTCTATAAGGTCCGAGTACTACAAGTTTGTTATACTTGATAGACTTGTAATTCACTATCTCCCTTTTTCACGCTACACTTCAGAAAGCGCTTCAATTCGCCCCAAAAACTATATAAATGTAAGAAGATAATACTGAAGATAACAGAATGCAGAATAAATGATTTTGTTACATTGAGGAGCAATAAAATACGAAACTCAAATTTCCCTTCCCATACAATTAGGTTGGCGTTCGAATATTGTGACGGGAGCATCTGCATCGCAGGCTAAAAGATAAATCTAACAGAAAACGAAATGGTAATTTTGCCCTAAGAAGTTCAGAAAGCAGACAAAGCGATCGAGCGTTGTCATGTCTCATTATCTCAAGAAGAATTAGCGCTCAATCTGCCGTCTGCTTTCTGAACTTCCCGCGGCAACAGTCAACCGGCTTTTGAAATCTTTTAGTTAGTTTGCTCCGTAGTGTTCAACTATATTCCAAACGCATACAAATCTATCGCAAGTTTTCCTCGCATGAAATGTTGAAGTACTGATGTTTCTTTACATTCTTTGTCAGCTGAGCCGCGTGTTGCACCACAAAATGTCGTAACTCGCACAAAATGTAGTAGTGACCCAAGTGTAATATTCTTGACACAAAATGTAATATAAATAAATAAACAAGTTTGGACATAAAATGTAATAACACACAATGTATTTATGTTTACAATGATAATTTTAACCTACTGTTCATCTCATAACTGACGTCTAAAGTGGATACACCGACTTCATATCATTATTTTTTACTAAGGCACTCGCCCCTAGGTTCCCACTCGGCCTATGTAACACATTCCACCCATAGCGCTTTAGTAAGAAAAGGCAACACTCATATAAACCACACGAGCTTGTAATCGTGCATAGTTTGATAACGGTTTTGAATTAAACCGAAATATTACTAGTGTTATATTTCTTGTGGATTTGTCTTACTCAAATCTTGAGTACTTTTCCTAATGTTTTTCGGAGTTGTTTTCTTGCTATACTTCTTACATTTGTCGGCTGGAAATGCTTTCTAGCGCTTCAACTTTAAGACTTTTCATCTTTATTAAAATTCAAGTATCAAAGCTATATCAAGCTGCCCAGATGTTGGCGTAACTGGTGGGGAAACCGGAGTACCCGGAGACTAAAACCTCTGAGGTCGGAGAGGGACCACAAACCCAGCTCACATACTACCCCGGCCGAGAATCGGACCCGGGTCGCATTGGTGGTGAGGGGCGAGTGCTCTACCGCTACCGGCCACCCCGACGCCCCCAAATTGGGCAACGTGTACACAGTTTTTGCCAGTATGTATTGCAGCCAAAGAACTTGGAAACAATGTCTTACAATTTGACTTAAGGTAAAATGGCTGAATTATTTACTTTATTTACCGTTACAGCCTAGATACCCTTCTTGAATGAAGACCGATGTCCACAGTATGTTCCGTACTCACCCATACTTAATTTAATTTATGCATGCAGTAATGGCCGCCAACCTTCACATTTTCATGCAGTTGATGGTCATCAAACTCCACGTTTTCATTTCGGGTATTAAAAGATACAATCCTTACCCCAACCCTAATCATTACTTCTTAAAGGCCTAACAGTGATTTCGATAACTTTTGGTTGCTGTTAAGGTCTGAATATCAATAGCTTGTATACATAATTAAGTATATTTGAGTGCGGAAATTTAGCCCTTTTAAATTTTACACGCAGCTTTATTAATTTTATCCAGTTTCTTATCAATTATCCGTCTCGTATTTCTATCTCACTGCTGATGATAACAACTGAACAAGCCTGTGAGACACCAAAACTAATCGTTCCTGTCTGACTTTTTAATGTTCCATTGCGATCGCTGTCTTGACCGTCAAATCAAATGCATAACGCTTGCTTGTAGCTTCGAGTAGACAATATTGCTGTCTGCATAAGAATCAGATCAAATGCTTTTTGAAGAAGTTAATCATTCTTCCCATAGAAAGCTTTGCAATGTCTTCGTTGTAATTTCTGCTGTACTTGTTTGTAAATGCATGGCCCGCGTTGTAAAGAAACTTTTCATATTTTACACCCGCGGCGTCCAGTTTGGCGAAAAGCGCGTTGTATCCGGCTGGCCCTGCAGTGTTTGAGGTATCGTTTCTTCCAAAGTGCATTTGAATTGGGATTTTTATGTGTGAAACATTCGCCACCTTCTCACTGGGGATACCGTAAAACGCCACAGCAGCAGAAATTTCAGGAATTCTCGCTGCGGCAGCCAGACTGAATGCGCCGCCCATACAGAACCCAGTCACACCGACTTTCTTACACCCCGATGCCAGAAGATATCTTGCAGCCGCTTGAACGTCGTCGACGCCGCCGTCATAATCGAGATTTTGAGTGAGATGTCTTGCCAGAACTGGTGTTGTAGCCACTCTTCCTCGATACAGATCGGGAACAAGGGTGACAAAATCCCCTTTCTTCGAGATATTCTTGGCTTCATCTTTAATTTGTTCGTTCATTCCCCACCATTCTTGAACAACAACCACGCATTTGCTCTGTCGACTAATGTTACCAGTGAAGGAGCCCGGGCAAGGGCCATGGACTGGATTGGCCGAGTTGAAAACAACTCCTTCTTTTTCCACCTCGCTTGTTTGAATTTTGGACTGTATGTCAAGCATAACAGTCAAAAACTTCAAAATATTTGTGACATACAACATTTTCAATACTGTTGCAAGGAACAATTAAGTTCAATGTAATTTGAACTGGGAATGCGAATGTGTACTAGTGCATGAAAAATATTGTGCTTGAGAAATTTTGCATAGTCACGTAACGCTTGAATGAACAAATAGCTGTTGATAAACAATGGGTCGGTTATGCAAATTTTTCTTCATATATTGCCGTTTGTTGGCAACTTTTTTTATTTCTCGTTGCCTCGCCAAGCGAATTTTTCTCAAAAATTCTATACCCGGAGGAACAGTTGAGCTTCTGTCTCGCGAGGCAACGCATCGACTCGCCTGTTAACGTGTGAGTGCCTGCCCTTAATTAAGAGTGTCTTGTATCTTTCCTACGCGATTTTTTAAAATATGCATCAATACAAAGCTTTGAATCCTAAGAGAGAAAGCAAAACTTCTGAACGAAAGACATCATGATCAGGAAATCAGAACCGACTTCCTACCTAATAACAAGAACTGTTAATCAACTTTAATATAATGCACCTATCAATATAAAGCCCGGGAGGAGGGGGGGGGGGGGTGGGGGCCAGGGCGGGGGTTTTGG
>JAOBAT010114257.1:0-14168 GCA_026413305.1 Hydrozoanthus tunicans
ATCCTCAAATAATATTCTTGCAAACACCAGCAAGTTTTTAAACAAGAATTTCAGATAATATAGTTATAAGGAACTATTACAGTTTCCACTGTGATTGCCTCCGCTGCCCACAACTTGCATAATTTGGGCAAGCACTAAAATACTACAGTTCAGTTATCACTAGAGAAAGAAGACACTTGTGTATCTTGTAACGAAAATTGACGCTTTCTCCCCTTAAAACAGCCGTTACCCCCCCTAGGACACCCTGGCGACTACACATTAAGTGTGTTATAACATAGAAGGAAAAATTACTTCAAGCTGATTGGATAATATAACAGCAGGGGCATTTTTTCTGTGTCTTATTACTTAGCGCTGAGTGGTCGCTGGTATACTTCCGAAAATTTCCGAGTTAACCGAACCCAATTGCAAGAAATGGTATAACAACAACCACTTGAATTGATTGTTATGTGTTTATTAAGGCAAAAGGAAGACGGCAAAAAGACAGCAAGTTATGCAAAATGAAATCTTGGAGGAAATGCTTTGTAGAGGGAACCAAACTTGAGGAAGATGCTAGTCTCGTGTTAAGAGAATACAAGGAGGAGGATAGTCTTGAATATTCCAGGAAAAAACTTTTTTTGTTGAACGTTCACAGTGAACACCAGGAACAAGCCACGACGGCAAGTATTCTATGATAAATGAAAGTTAAGATTTTTTTTAAATTTTGGCAACGTAATTCCACAATTTCTTTTTTGGTTGATTAGTTCATCTCATTCCTTCAGCTTTGATCTTTATATTCTTCACTACACTCACAGGAACTCTCAAGCTCGGCTTTTACTACCAGCCTGAACACTTCTTGTATTGAATCATACAAAATGATTCTGTAAACACTAGTCCGACCACTACTTGACTTGCTATCTTTTTAATAATTTGCACAGAAACAGCGACATGTACATTTCTGGCGTACAAACGTCTAAAAATGCCCGTAAAAACGCAATAGGGAATTTTGACACACACGGTGTTGTTAGTACAAGGAAGAGTTTTACCAACTGTTACTTTCCCTGGGTTTCTTTTAGCGGTGTAAAATTCACAATGCATTGTGGTAAATTGTACAAGCCACCGTTTTTTTCATCGTCGTTTAAAGTGGGTACGTAGCAAAAAAGCACAATTATAGCTTGATCAAAGAGTTGTTTTTAAACTTGACTTTAGCTACTAGTAGTAGTTATTACTATATTTACTATTACTATTATTAATTTTATTGTTATCATTATTTATTATTGTAAACAAGTGGGTAGACTGGTCCAGACAATGTTAGAAAACAGTCTTTGGAATAAAGAACTCCACAAAGAGAGAAAGAGCGGAGAATAACACAACACACTGCTACATGACAGGAACTCCGCGCAACAACACAACGGCAGATGCTGCGATCGCTACAGAACAAAACAGAACTAACTTTATTTGTCAAACGAATTCAGTATAAACACATTTCTACTCAAACCAAAATAACGCATTACGTTACAAAATTGACATGCTGTGACTTCGACATTCCTAGTGACGTAAGTAGACTAATCTCACAACATCCGACACGCCTACACACATTCTCACTCGAAGTAACACAAATGTCACTTTCGTTGCAAACCAAAAGCTAAATTCCCCACAACAAAAGTAAAAAAAAACCTAAACACATTCGCTGTAGATTCTAGCCTAAAATCGTAATTAATTTACACCTCAAAAAAAAAAACACCACACAGTCTCGGATACAAATTTCGTTATGAATCCCTGTGAACCTAGTACTCTCTTAGTACTTAAAAACACGAGTGTTAAAAGTAATTTGCAACCGGAAGTTAAAGAAACGTACCGCGGCTTCAGCCAAAAAAGAGCAAAACCAGTATATGGAATACTGTTTGTAAAAGCTTTTCGACTCATGTTGAGTAAAAGTCAACTTGGTCACATTATTATTATTATAAGATATAAATACTATTTAATATAAGATCTCTGGCTCCCAATCCTGAGGTCCCCGGTTCGATTCCCGGCCTGGTCGAGGGTTGAATATTTGGGCGACCTTCTTTCCCGCCAAAAGGCACTCATCTTTCCATCCTTTCGGGGTCGGTAAAATGAGTACCAGCATACATGGACCGCTTTGAAGCGGCTGCCTGAGGCGCCTATATATGCTTCCGGTCCGTTGGGGGTAAACTGATCATTATTTTTATAATTATTATTATTATTATTACTATTCTTTATTCACTTTACTTACAATTATGAACAAGATAATCTGTAATAAGGTGGGTTGATACAGAGCTTGAAACGTTCCTAATATAAATAAACCTCCTGATAAAAGTACAATAGTAAAAGCGAAACAATTATATAAAAATGATCGTAAACAAAAAATTGCAGACTAACAGCTATTAAATAACTAACTAACGACTGACCGACTTATTAACTAACTCTTTAACCTACTAACTATTAGTAACTGGACGCCTGTAATGGCGTTTACTCTACTCAGGATACGCTTAAGCTTGGAACCTCAGAAATGTATACGATCTATAATGCGTGTTTTAACTTTGTCATAGTTCGAAATGGAATTTTGAATTGCTAAATATTTTCATTCAACTTCAAGATCACACACAAAATTCTTTAAACAAAATTCAAAGTGAGTGTTCCTAGCTGCGTAAGTACATGCGGACTGAACTTCATTTGTTTGTACGGGCCTTGTTCTGTTGTTTTCAGTCTTGAAACATTTGCATATGGCGCACGGCTGACCGACTCGTAGGCTTACACGTTTGTCGATAACGTCGATAGACTGATAAACAGGTAGTTAGATAGATTGATAGATAGGCTTCGCAGACGTAGACTCGGCCTACCACAGGTAACCAAAGTAATTAACTAACAAGTAAACTACAAGATAAAAAACCCATAGACTTGCTACCTAACAATTGTCTGATTTATATATAAAAAAGGTATTTTTGAATAACTTAATTTTGTCAAAATAGAAGATTATTGTTTTTATTTTTATTATTATTCTTATTAGTAGTAGCATAATAGAAAGTATAAATTTTTGTTTTTACTACAAAAAGATGGAGCTAGAGTGTTCCGAGATTGCAAAAATGGCCGTTCATGACATCCTGGAGGATGCTAAAAGCTGTGCTTCACCCGAAATGCCATGGATTGATCTTTGGGCGCATTTTGGCCAGGTTTTAATTAGCGGAGTAGACGAGTATGAAGGTAAGGTTGGTCTGTCTCTTAGAGGTTGTTTACGCTATTAGTAAGTTACTAGGGTACCCCTTGTCTATTGTGTTTTCCCGTTACATTAACATGCAACTCAAGGTAAGGGTACCCTAGTACTAGTGCTACCCAACCTGCTTCCTAGGGCGCCTGGCTCTAGTAGTAGGGCAACCAAACCGGCTTGCTAGGGCTGGCTCTAGTAGTAGAGCAACCCAACCGGGTTGCTAGGGCTGGCTTTAGTAGTAGGGCTATCCAACCGGCTTGCTGGGGCTGGCTTTAGTAGTAAGGCAACCCAACCAGCTTGTTAGGTATGGCTCTAGTAGTAGGGCAACCAAACCGGCTTGCTAGGGCTGGCTCTAGTAGTAGGGCAACCCAATCGGCTTGCTAGGGCTGGCTCTAGTAGTAGGGCAACCCAATCGGCTTGCTAGGGCTGGCTCTAGTAGTAGGGCAACCCAACCGGCTTGCTAGGGCTGGGTCTAGTAGTAGGGCTATCCAACTGGCTTGTTAGGACTGGCTCTAGTAGTCGAGCAACCCAATTAGCTTGCTAGGGCTGGCTGTAGTGGTAGGGCTGCCCAACCGGCTTGCAAGGGCTGGCGCTAGTAGTAGGGTCATCCAACCGGCTTGCTAGGACTGGCTCTAGTATTACGTTCTTTTCATGGGGCACTACTCAAGGAAATTTCCATTTGACTTTTATAAACAAGACAAAATGACACTATTTTTGAAATTTCAACTAGCGTCTTGCTTTTGTATTTGCTTTCTGTACATTTATTCTTTAGGTCGGTGATCATCATCGAAACGTTGGAAGCATTTTATTGTTTAAAAGTGATATATTTAACCACCAGAGTAACCTATGAATACATACTTTCACTTTTAGTGTTGTTATAAATGTCATTGTCATGTTATAGTTATGTTATTCTTCAGTTAGAATTATGCAATTCTTTAGATGTTATAATTGTTAATGTTACGTTATTATTATGTTATCATTATGTTGTCTTTATGTTATTTAGCAGGTGAGGAAAATATATTTAGCCTGAAGGAAGCACAGGAACGAGTAAATTTTAAGACAGGAGGTACTGAAATTTGGAAGACTGAATTTAAAGGGGGAATAAATCAGGTCAAAGGTTCCTGTTTTGAAAGTTCGCCAACTTCGTACTTGGTTAAAGATGAGTCGTGTGTTTTCGCCACACGATTTGACCTTGGGATAGAAACGCCTTGTCATCGCTCTCTGAGGTTCAAGGTAAATATAAAGTTTATATTTCTGGTTAAAAACAGTGTCGGGGCCTTTGAAAATATGTTCTATTTTGTAGTTCTTACAAACACGTATTTTCAGTTGACATCATTGTGTATATTCTGCTTTCGTTAGCATACAACCTAAGTCGTAGAAAGAACAGAGATAAGCAACAACTGACTTTGGAACTTGAGAATGCTTATAAAAATTAATAAGTGACCTAACATTCGGGTCTATTAATTAGTCTAGTTTTAAAGAAAATTTAAAACAGTATGAGGCAAGAACGATAGCGAGCCATACATTCGGCTTTAAAGAGATAATAACGGAAAGATATCGCGGAAAGATTACATAGCATATCAACCTCGTATTTTCAGAGAAAATTTGCAAGTTCTGCAGAAAAGCGTCTTCATTCAGAAGCATTGTTTCTGTAGCTGAATTAAAAAGAAGAGTGCGTATGCTAATGAGGAAAAATATGTTAACAAAAACTGCGTGAAAATCCCTTCAAACAACGAACATAACAAGTGAAGTCTTTCGGCAGTATATGATAAACCTGATAAGGGGTCAATGAACAGCCTTCTTTTGAATACGATAGCCCTCCGCAGTACTGCAATATCATAAGTATTGACAGCAGTAACCACATGCAGACAAGGAAAAGGCAACAAAAACACTACAGCAATGCGCTCAAAATTTAGTTCCGGCGTCTCCTGTGTAATTTCCAAGATGGCGATTGGGACCGCGTTGTTTCATTTGATCCCCCCTTCCCCCGGCCCCCTTGCCCCCACCCTAGAGGAAAGTTGTGACCATGCGGTTGAACCTCATATGTAAATAATATGTCACGTGGCTACATGTTTGTATGAACCACGAATAGGTTCCACTTCTTTACAACAATGTAAGTAATATAATTCAAAAGTGCTTTACAGGTCTGGAGTGCACGTCCAGGTTTTAGTGGCAAGATTCTTGATGTGCCACTGCCTCACGATGACTTTCAAAGTGTTATCGGTGAGGTTATCTTCGAAGATGAACAAACCCGGGCAACTTGCAGAGGGTGGCTTTGCACAGAAACGAGGCAACCTCTAAAGCTTGACGTCATCCTTCCTACGTATCCTTTCTCCTTTCGGTTTGGAATCCGCAGAGGTTTGTTGATTAAACTTTGTACGGTTGTTAAAAAGTTACCCATCAGAAACCTGAAAATTCGGTTTGTTCTTTGAAAACTTCTAAGAATTTAAGGACAAATATGAAGAACTCTATGTTAAAGGTTGTCCGAAGCTGCATTAATTTTTTTGAACAGTTAAATGATTGCGCAGTGAGTTTTATTTGTTTTACATCAGAATAACCGCCTAGGCCGGAAGGCAGCATTGCTTCCTCGTTAGCTTAGATGAACAGTTCCATTTTCTCCACTTTACAGCTGTCGACGTCGGCGGCGCAGGGGCCTAGCGGTTAGCGTGCACGACTCATAATCCTAGGGTCGCTAGTTCGAGCCCCGGTTATAATTCAACCACTGTGTTGTGTCCTTGAACAAGAATCTTTGGTGTCTGATTTTGTTCCAGTCGACACAGCTGCTTAAACGAATATCTGCTGGGGGCTAACCAGCAATAGATTAGTGTTCTGTCCAGGAGGGAACAAAGAATGCGTGTTCAAAAAAAGCCATCCGTTTTCCTAAGAAAAGGGAAAACAAATTTCGAACTCCCAAACTTAATTTTTGCTCTAAGTAATTTTTCTAGTTCCTTGCGACTTTTCCCTGCATGCTTTTCCTTTTCTTTCACCGCGCGCCCTTTGGGAGGGCGGTTGCCTAGCCGATTTTTGGAATACGGACTTTCCCCCACAAACTCGAAGTTCAAGTTCCGTTTTCTAAAATCGTAGAAAAACGGAAAACAAAAACTGAGGTTCAAATTTCGTTTTCGATAATTTTAGGAAAACGAAAAACAAAAACTGGAAATCGAAAACGAAAACTAAATTTGGGAGTTCGATTTTTGCCGGTATATTAGGGAAATGGTTGGCACTTGGGTACACGCATTTCAAAGACTCTCATCCGCTTAACACTACAGAAGCCACTAAGGCTCGAGAAAGGATTTAGCTTTACAGCTGCCGACGTCCCAATCTTCTGTTTATAGCTTTATACTTCAATGCAAAATAATTGCAAACTTATAGGTAAGCTAAGGCTTTCCAGTAACCTACTTAAAAAATGCCCAGCTAGAGAATAATTTTTGTATTCCAAATGGTTGCAGCAGCAAAGTAGTTATTTAATTAAACTGTCCAATGTTGCAGGATTATCTCCGTCATCGGGGAAGGAAAACAAAAAGGAAAAAGAAAAAGAAGAGGAACAGAAAGAGGACGAAGATTTGTTGAAACATCTAGGAAAGTTCACAAAACCCGACAGAGAAAGTATTTTCTTCAATCGTCCTAACATGCCACTTCCCAAAGACTTCCACGTCACGTTCAAGAGACTAAGTCAAAGGACATTACCGTATCGGAAGAAAAGAGCAAAGAACCATACGAGGAATCTGGAACAATTAGAGATACTGTGAGTTTATGAACTTGATGCCTTTGCTAAAACATATTAGCTTTAAGTTAAAATATCTATAAAAGGCTTAAAGGTTGAAAGTTAATTCGTTAAAAAGTTTAAAGAACCAAATGTTTTCGACAACATTTCATCATCAACCCTGATGATGACATATTTTCGAAAATGTTTTGGCTTTTTAAACTTTTCAAGGAACTTTAAACCTTTTAAGCCTTTTATAGATATTTTAACTTAAAGCTAATATGTTTTAGCAAAGGCATCAAGTTCATAAACTCACAGTATCTCTAATTGTTCCAGATTCCTCGTATGGTTCTTTGCTCTTTTCTTCCGATACGGTAATGTCCTTTGACTTAGTCTCTTGAACGTGACGTGGAAGTCTTTGGGAAGTGGCATGTTAGGACGATTGAAGAAAATACTTTCTCTGTCGGGTTTTGTGAACTTTCCTAGATGTTTCAACAAATCTTCGTCCTCTTTCTGTTCCTCTTCTTTTTCTTTTTCCTTTTTGTTTTCCTTCCCCGATGACGGAGATAATCCTGCAACATTGGACAGTTTAATTAAATAACTACTTTGCTGCTGCAACCATTTGGAATACAAAAATTATTCTCTAGCTGGGCATTTTTTAAGTAGGTTACTGGAAAGCCTTAGCTTACCTATAAGTTTGCAATTATTTTGCATTGAAGTATAAAGCTATAAACAGAAGATTGGGACGTCGGCAGCTGTAAAGCTAAATCCTTTCTCGAGCCTTAGTGGCTTCTGTAGTGTTAAGCGGATGAGAGTCTTTGAAATGCGTGTACCCAAGTGCCAACCATTTCCCTAATATACCGGCAAAAATCGAACTCCCAAATTTAGTTTTCGTTTTCGATTTCCAGTTTTTGTTTTTCGTTTTCCTAAAATTATCGAAAACGAAATTTGAACCTCAGTTTTTGTTTTCCGTTTTTCTACGATTTTAGAAAACGGAACTTGAACTTCGAGTTTGTGGGGGAAAGTCCGTATTCCAAAAATCGGCTAGGCAACCGCCCTCCCAAAGGGCGCGCGGTGAAAGAAAAGGAAAAGCATGCAGGGAAAAGTCGCAAGGAACTAGAAAAATTACTTAGAGCAAAAATTAAGTTTGGGAGTTCGAAATTTGTTTTCCCTTTTCTTAGGAAAACGGATGGCTTTTTTTGAACACGCATTCTTTGTTCCCTCCTGGACAGAACACTAATCTATTGCTGGTTAGCCCCCAGCAGATATTCGT
Source organism: Hydrozoanthus tunicans (assembly GCA_026413305.1). Lineage (NCBI taxonomy): Eukaryota > Metazoa > Cnidaria > Anthozoa > Zoantharia > Hydrozoanthidae > Hydrozoanthus > Hydrozoanthus tunicans. The sequence goes on from JAOBAT010114257.1 coordinate 8,179, forward strand.
TTAAGCAGCTGTGTCGACTGGAACAAAATCAGACACCAAAGATTCTTGTTCAAGGACACAACACAGTGGTTGAATTATAACCGGGGCTCGAACTAGCGACCCTAGGATTATGAGTCGTGCACGCTAACCGCTAGGCCCCTGCGCCGCCGACGTCGACAGCTGTAAAGTGGAGAAAATGGAACTGTTCATCTAAGCTAACGAGGAAGCAATGCTGCCTTCCGGCCTAGGCGGTTATTCTGATGTAAAACAAATAAAACTCACTGCGCAATCATTTAACTGTTCAAAAAAATTAATGCAGCTTCGGACAACCTTTAACATAGAGTTCTTCATATTTGTCCTTAAATTCTTAGAAGTTTTCAAAGAACAAACCGAATTTTCAGGTTTCTGATGGGTAACTTTTTAACAACCGTACAAAGTTTAATCAACAAACCTCTGCGGATTCCAAACCGAAAGGAGAAAGGATACGTAGGAAGGATGACGTCAAGCTTTAGAGGTTGCCTCGTTTCTGTGCAAAGCCACCCTCTGCAAGTTGCCCGGGTTTGTTCATCTTCGAAGATAACCTCACCGATAACACTTTGAAAGTCATCGTGAGGCAGTGGCACATCAAGAATCTTGCCACTAAAACCTGGACGTGCACTCCAGACCTGTAAAGCACTTTTGAATTATATTACTTACATTGTTGTAAAGAAGTGGAACCTATTCGTGGTTCATACAAACATGTAGCCACGTGACATATTATTTACATATGAGGTTCAACCGCATGGTCACAACTTTCCTCTAGGGTGGGGGCAAGGGGGCCGGGGGAAGGGGGGATCAAATGAAACAACGCGGTCCCAATCGCCATCTTGGAAATTACACAGGAGACGCCGGAACTAAATTTTGAGCGCATTGCTGTAGTGTTTTTGTTGCCTTTTCCTTGTCTGCATGTGGTTACTGCTGTCAATACTTATGATATTGCAGTACTGCGGAGGGCTATCGTATTCAAAAGAAGGCTGTTCATTGACCCCTTATCAGGTTTATCATATACTGCCGAAAGACTTCACTTGTTATGTTCGTTGTTTGAAGGGATTTTCACGCAGTTTTTGTTAACATATTTTTCCTCATTAGCATACGCACTCTTCTTTTTAATTCAGCTACAGAAACAATGCTTCTGAATGAAGACGCTTTTCTGCAGAACTTGCAAATTTTCTCTGAAAATACGAGGTTGATATGCTATGTAATCTTTCCGCGATATCTTTCCGTTATTATCTCTTTAAAGCCGAATGTATGGCTCGCTATCGTTCTTGCCTCATACTGTTTTAAATTTTCTTTAAAACTAGACTAATTAATAGACCCGAATGTTAGGTCACTTATTAATTTTTATAAGCATTCTCAAGTTCCAAAGTCAGTTGTTGCTTATCTCTGTTCTTTCTACGACTTAGGTTGTATGCTAACGAAAGCAGAATATACACAATGATGTCAACTGAAAATACGTGTTTGTAAGAACTACAAAATAGAACATATTTTCAAAGGCCCCGACACTGTTTTTAACCAGAAATATAAACTTTATATTTACCTTGAACCTCAGAGAGCGATGACAAGGCGTTTCTATCCCAAGGTCAAATCGTGTGGCGAAAACACACGACTCATCTTTAACCAAGTACGAAGTTGGCGAACTTTCAAAACAGGAACCTTTGACCTGATTTATTCCCCCTTTAAATTCAGTCTTCCAAATTTCAGTACCTCCTGTCTTAAAATTTACTCGTTCCTGTGCTTCCTTCAGGCTAAATATATTTTCCTCACCTGCTAAATAACATAAAGACAACATAATGATAACATAATAATAACGTAACATTAACAATTATAACATCTAAAGAATTGCATAATTCTAACTGAAGAATAACATAACTATAACATGACAATGACATTTATAACAACACTAAAAGTGAAAGTATGTATTCATAGGTTACTCTGGTGGTTAAATATATCACTTTTAAACAATAAAATGCTTCCAACGTTTCGATGATGATCACCGACCTAAAGAATAAATGTACAGAAAGCAAATACAAAAGCAAGACGCTAGTTGAAATTTCAAAAATAGTGTCATTTTGTCTTGTTTATAAAAGTCAAATGGAAATTTCCTTGAGTAGTGCCCCATGAAAAGAACGTAATACTAGAGCCAGTCCTAGCAAGCCGGTTGGATGACCCTACTACTAGCGCCAGCCCTTGCAAGCCGGTTGGGCAGCCCTACCACTACAGCCAGCCCTAGCAAGCTAATTGGGTTGCTCGACTACTAGAGCCAGTCCTAACAAGCCAGTTGGATAGCCCTACTACTAGACCCAGCCCTAGCAAGCCGGTTGGGTTGCCCTACTACTAGAGCCAGCCCTAGCAAGCCGATTGGGTTGCCCTACTACTAGAGCCAGCCCTAGCAAGCCGATTGGGTTGCCCTACTACTAGAGCCAGCCCTAGCAAGCCGGTTTGGTTGCCCTACTACTAGAGCCATACCTAACAAGCTGGTTGGGTTGCCTTACTACTAAAGCCAGCCCCAGCAAGCCGGTTGGATAGCCCTACTACTAAAGCCAGCCCTAGCAACCCGGTTGGGTTGCTCTACTACTAGAGCCAGCCCTAGCAAGCCGGTTTGGTTGCCCTACTACTAGAGCCAGGCGCCCTAGGAAGCAGGTTGGGTAGCACTAGTACTAGGGTACCCTTACCTTGAGTTGCATGTTAATGTAACGGGAAAACACAATAGACAAGGGGTACCCTAGTAACTTACTAATAGCGTAAACAACCTCTAAGAGACAGACCAACCTTACCTTCATACTCGTCTACTCCGCTAATTAAAACCTGGCCAAAATGCGCCCAAAGATCAATCCATGGCATTTCGGGTGAAGCACAGCTTTTAGCATCCTCCAGGATGTCATGAACGGCCATTTTTGCAATCTCGGAACACTCTAGCTCCATCTTTTTGTAGTAAAAACAAAAATTTATACTTTCTATTATGCTACTACTAATAAGAATAATAATAAAAATAAAAACAATAATCTTCTATTTTGACAAAATTAAGTTATTCAAAAATACCTTTTTTATATATAAATCAGACAATTGTTAGGTAGCAAGTCTATGGGTTTTTTATCTTGTAGTTTACTTGTTAGTTAATTACTTTGGTTACCTGTGGTAGGCCGAGTCTACGTCTGCGAAGCCTATCTATCAATCTATCTAACTACCTGTTTATCAGTCTATCGACGTTATCGACAAACGTGTAAGCCTACGAGTCGGTCAGCCGTGCGCCATATGCAAATGTTTCAAGACTGAAAACAACAGAACAAGGCCCGTACAAACAAATGAAGTTCAGTCCGCATGTACTTACGCAGCTAGGAACACTCACTTTGAATTTTGTTTAAAGAATTTTGTGTGTGATCTTGAAGTTGAATGAAAATATTTAGCAATTCAAAATTCCATTTCGAACTATGACAAAGTTAAAACACGCATTATAGATCGTATACATTTCTGAGGTTCCAAGCTTAAGCGTATCCTGAGTAGAGTAAACGCCATTACAGGCGTCCAGTTACTAATAGTTAGTAGGTTAAAGAGTTAGTTAATAAGTCGGTCAGTCGTTAGTTAGTTATTTAATAGCTGTTAGTCTGCAATTTTTTGTTTACGATCATTTTTATATAATTGTTTCGCTTTTACTATTGTACTTTTATCAGGAGGTTTATTTATATTAGGAACGTTTCAAGCTCTGTATCAACCCACCTTATTACAGATTATCTTGTTCATAATTGTAAGTAAAGTGAATAAAGAATAGTAATAATAATAATAATAATTATAAAAATAATGATCAGTTTACCCCCAACGGACCGGAAGCATATATAGGCGCCTCAGGCAGCCGCTTCAAAGCGGTCCATGTATGCTGGTACTCATTTTACCGACCCCGAAAGGATGGAAAGATGAGTGCCTTTTGGCGGGAAAGAAGGTCGCCCAAATATTCAACCCTCGACCAGGCCGGGAATCGAACCGGGGACCTCAGGATTGGGAGCCAGAGATCTTATATTAAATAGTATTTATATCTTATAATAATAATAATGTGACCAAGTTGACTTTTACTCAACATGAGTCGAAAAGCTTTTACAAACAGTATTCCATATACTGGTTTTGCTCTTTTTTGGCTGAAGCCGCGGTACGTTTCTTTAACTTCCGGTTGCAAATTACTTTTAACACTCGTGTTTTTAAGTACTAAGAGAGTACTAGGTTCACAGGGATTCATAACGAAATTTGTATCCGAGACTGTGTGGTGTTTTTTTTTTTGAGGTGTAAATTAATTACGATTTTAGGCTAGAATCTACAGCGAATGTGTTTAGGTTTTTTTTTACTTTTGTTGTGGGGAATTTAGCTTTTGGTTTGCAACGAAAGTGACATTTGTGTTACTTCGAGTGAGAATGTGTGTAGGCGTGTCGGATGTTGTGAGATTAGTCTACTTACGTCACTAGGAATGTCGAAGTCACAGCATGTCAATTTTGTAACGTAATGCGTTATTTTGGTTTGAGTAGAAATGTGTTTATACTGAATTCGTTTGACAAATAAAGTTAGTTCTGTTTTGTTCTGTAGCGATCGCAGCATCTGCCGTTGTGTTGTTGCGCGGAGTTCCTGTCATGTAGCAGTGTGTTGTGTTATTCTCCGCTCTTTCTCTCTTTGTGGAGTTCTTTATTCCAAAGACTGTTTTCTAACATTGTCTGGACCAGTCTACCCACTTGTTTACAATAATAAATAATGATAACAATAAAATTAATAATAGTAATAGTAAATATAGTAATAACTACTACTAGTAGCTAAAGTCAAGTTTAAAAACAACTCTTTGATCAAGCTATAATTGTGCTTTTTTGCTACGTACCCACTTTAAACGACGATGAAAAAAACGGTGGCTTGTACAATTTACCACAATGCATTGTGAATTTTACACCGCTAAAAGAAACCCAGGGAAAGTAACAGTTGGTAAAACTCTTCCTTGTACTAACAACACCGTGTGTGTCAAAATTCCCTATTGCGTTTTTACGGGCATTTTTAGACGTTTGTACGCCAGAAATGTACATGTCGCTGTTTCTGTGCAAATTATTAAAAAGATAGCAAGTCAAGTAGTGGTCGGACTAGTGTTTACAGAATCATTTTGTATGATTCAATACAAGAAGTGTTCAGGCTGGTAGTAAAAGCCGAGCTTGAGAGTTCCTGTGAGTGTAGTGAAGAATATAAAGATCAAAGCTGAAGGAATGAGATGAACTAATCAACCAAAAAAGAAATTGTGGAATTACGTTGCCAAAATTTAAAAAAAATCTTAACTTTCATTTATCATAGAATACTTGCCGTCGTGGCTTGTTCCTGGTGTTCACTGTGAACGTTCAACAAAAAAAGTTTTTTCCTGGAATATTCAAGACTATCCTCCTCCTTGTATTCTCTTAACACGAGACTAGCATCTTCCTCAAGTTTGGTTCCCTCTACAAAGCATTTCCTCCAAGATTTCATTTTGCATAACTTGCTGTCTTTTTGCCGTCTTCCTTTTGCCTTAATAAACACATAACAATCAATTCAAGTGGTTGTTGTTATACCATTTCTTGCAATTGGGTTCGGTTAACTCGGAAATTTTCGGAAGTATACCAGCGACCACTCAGCGCTAAGTAATAAGACACAGAAAAAATGCCCCTGCTGTTATATTATCCAATCAGCTTGAAGTAATTTTTCCTTCTATGTTATAACACACTTAATGTGTAGTCGCCAGGGTGTCCTAGGGGGGGTAACGGCTGTTTTAAGGGGAGAAAGCGTCAATTTTCGTTACAAGATACACAAGTGTCTTCTTTCTCTAGTGATAACTGAACTGTAGTATTTTAGTGCTTGCCCAAATTATGCAAGTTGTGGGCAGCGGAGGCAATCACAGTGGAAACTGTAATAGTTCCTTATAACTATATTATCTGAAATTCTTGTTTAAAAACTTGCTGGTGTTTGCAAGAATATTATTTGAGGAT
>JAOBAT010114268.1:0-14166 GCA_026413305.1 Hydrozoanthus tunicans
ACAGTCCGCTCTACACGGCTCACAACTATTTTCCTAAGAGTTGCCCTCAGTTAGTAGAACAGACAGACCACAACACCGGGATCACCCTACTGTTTGTCTACAAGTGTTGTGGGTTCTTTTAAGTCCCTTGATAGGAGACCGAGAGACTGGACCTACGGTTTAACGTCCTTATCCGAGAAGACGCGAAGAAAGACGTGGGTTCTTTTAAGTCTCTCGATAGGAGATCGAGAGACTGGACCTACAGTTTAATGTCCTTATCCGAGAAGACGCGAAGGTCTAACCGTTTGCAGATGTTAGGGCAAGACTCTGAGTGAAGGTCCGGCACCGGGAATCGAACCCGGGCCTCCCGCACGAAAGAGAAAGACTGGCGCCTTACCAACAAGGCTAACCAGGCGGCGGTAAAGATTAGTAGTAAGTATAGTATAGTATAGTTAAGTATAGGTATATTAAGTTAGTAAGGGGCCGAGTACAACGAGTGTTTTCAATTTTTTCCAAAATTGCCCAAGTCCCTTCGTGACAAGGGACGTTCTGAAAAAATCAAACTAAATGCAAATAAAGTTTATCCTTAATTTACAAGTAACCAAACGATATCAAAGGCAAAATTCTTCATTTTTCGTGGTACCAAAACAATCACATGTTGCTTAGCTAAGTTTATTTATCCCAATTTTTTTGCAAGTTTGAAAACCTTTGCAATCGCTGGAAACGTTTTAAAAGTGTTTCTAAGGCACCATTTTAACGATTTTTAAACATTTTCAGAAAATCTTCTGAGATATTCGGAAATGTTCGCAAGTTTTCGAAATCAGCTAGAAAATGGCACTTTTAAGACTTTTTAAAAACTTTCGCATATATTTGCTATAAGTACAGGGAACCGCAATTTAAGGCCTAGTAAAATTATGGATTAATTTCAAAAGTGCAAGTAGACTTTTTCCAAAATTTCCAATCTGGGAAAAAATTGAACACACAATTGATATTTATCCTAAATTTTACGAGGAACCTGACGATTACATGTTTATGACATCGAGGGCAAAATTCTTCATTCTCCGCGCTATCCCATGAGAAAGTGTCAACGAGTTTAAATTTGTAAACAAAACATACAGTGAGCTTATTTCCGTGTCGAACACACTCTTCTTAACAGGTTTACAGCTCGAGAGCATTGTGTTGTGATAAAAACTAGTATATAGATCTTATAACAAACCTTAGGCATAGCGGCAGCTGGAGCAATGGGGAAATCAATTGGTTCTACTGAAGCATCTGCAAAGCCTAAATGTAAAAAAAGACGAAAAATTTGAAACAAAAATCTAACTGCCAATTTAATCACTAAAATTAATAATAAAGCAAGGAGTAACATCATAGTATTAGTCTGGGTGCCCTGTGAACAAAGTCAGGGAAATATGGCTGCTGCACTTGAAAGCAAAAAACATTGTTAAGGTGGAAAGTTGACCTACCAACAATGCTAGCTAAGGGTTTTACTCCAAGTCTCTCTGCTGCCTCTCTTGACATCAACACCAACGCTGCAGCTCCATCATTCAGTGTACTTGAATTTGCCGCTGTGACTGACCCTGTGGTGTTTATCACAAACTGTAGTATTAGATGGCCAGTATTCATTGAAAATAGGCCATTTCCAAATTACGCTCCACTGTGCACAAACAAACCCTCAAGTTGAGGCTAAGTATGTATAAAAAATGAGCACCTTGCTTTTGTTTGAACGCAGTGGAGTGCAGTTCGGAAGTGGCCTTTAAATCAAGATTTAGCTTCACGAATCTCCTTTATTGTGAAAATAATAATTATTGGCATTACTAAACTATTTATTAATCATACTGAGCAGCAAATGGTTTGTAGATTCAGTGATGGCCATATGCAAAAATCTACAAACCATTTGCATGGATATGGAGGCAGCATGGCTCAGTGGTTAGGGTGCCGGATTTTTTATGCGGTTGTCCTGGGTTCAAATCCCACTCTGACCACTGACACGATTTTGCTTCGGTGATCCCAGAGTCAAATCCACCACGCTTGTAAATAGCCAACTGGTCTGCCTCCAATCAGTTTAACTAAACGTTATTGATCGTTAAAATCATCTTCAGAGTTTAAATGGTTAAAAAAAATTACCAATTGGCTATATACTAACATATAGGTTGTTTACCATTTACATGGGAAAACCGGTTGGTCGACGGTTTGTACAAATGGTAAGCAAAAACCCCAAATGATAAATTCCTTTCAAGATTGGCTATACCATTTGCACAACTTCTAAATCACCGAGAGGGCCTAAGACGAGTTTGACCTGTTCAAGAAGGCGAATGAAATGATGTTGTCTAACGAGGTTGCAAATTCTTTATTTAACAAAGTATTAAATGAGAACGATGAAGAATGCACTTGATAATAGCAATAGCAACCTTTATAAAAATAGATTCAAAAAGAGTTGTTGGTTTTCGAGGTTGTGGCTCGAGCTCTGTCAAATTCAATAAACTTGCAAACCACTGCAGCCAGCCAACTACCTATGTATAAACACATAACACGCTTAAAAACTGGAGTAGGGCTTGGAACTGGTGGAGAGCAACGAATGGTAAACACATTTTCCGTTTGAAAATTCCGGTTGCAAACTTTAGACTACCTTTCCTGAAGTTTCGTTTATTTTGGAAAATTTTCGGTTGGGCAAACCAAAATAGTCTAACCATTTACATTCCAACCAAAATTTCCGAAATTTTTTGGTAAAATGTAAACAACCAAAGATTAGGATCACCACTCAAACATTCCGGAGTTTCTGTTCAAAGGACTTGGAAAATTACTGTTGTTTCAGGAATTTTCCAGGGCTCAGAAAAAGACTACAAGGTGGTAATTTTGAGGAATTCCAGGAGCATGTACACAGAGGCTGCCATAGTAGTTCTGGGTAAAGTACTAGTTAGTGTTTGAGAAGGTTGGGTAACTTACCCAGAAAGTCCTTGTGACTTACCCCCCTGTTTCTTGAAGGCTGGCTTAAGGCTTGGAAATTTGTCAAACTTTGCTTTCTTGTACTCTTCATCTTCAGAAACTGTGATATCACCTAGTACACAAAAAAGGAATCAATTCTATACTTTTAACTATTTTTCTAGAGGATTTAAAATTTTTGAAAAAAAGGCTTGACATGGATGAATAATTGTTATCATAGTATACAAGGATCAAAAAAAGTTCAAAATGCTAATGAGAGGTGCCCACAACAAACCTTTTCTACTTGAAATAGTGACAGGTACAACTTCATCTTTGAACTTGCCTTCCTAAAAATATACAATGACAGACTGTTTAGTAGCTTTACTAATTGCAATTTCTTTAGCAAACAGCAAATCTCTTTAAAAGCAGAAAATTGTTTGACACTTATCCTATTACAGTTGAGGTGGATAGTGGCAGAATATCTACTGAGTGCCAAAGGTGCGAGGTAGATATTCATTAAGCCACTATCCACAGTAATTGAAATTGGAAGTCAAGATGACTAATCTATAGAAATTTCTTTTCAAGAAAAAAGAAAGATTGTAAGAAAAAAAAATTAAAATTGAATCAAAGAGCGTGATGAAACTCCCGCATGACGAGTTTAATGTACAATAACAAATATAAAAATAAAGCTTATTGACCTTGAAATACTTTTGAAACAAGTTTTGTTGCATTTTTGGCATTTTGAGGAATGGTATTTTCTGTAATTCTGCACAGTGCATAAATTGTAACAGTTTGTTATAAAAACTAAATTTTCATAATCAAAAGTTGCTGTTTTAGCTAGAAATTATAGCCAAATTATTAGGGATGCCAGTGCGCCCACCCTCTATTGGCAACTACATGTATGATAATCTATAGATCTATAGTAAGTGCTGTGAGGTCACCTTCCAGGCAGTAGCAGAGCGAGTGTAGGAGGAGATGGCAAACTCATCCTGTTCTTCTCTTGTTAGGTTGTATTTACCAACAGTGTTCTCAGCACAGTTACCCTAAAATTGACACAAAGATTCATTTAGCACATCCATATTGCTTGAAATATGTATGCCAGCTTTTGTCTTGAAGTACATTGGTTTAAACAATGTATGGGAGCGTGGGGAGGGATGATAATGGAAAAGGGGTTAACTGACGGGGCCCAAGTCATTCCTTAATTTCAACATCGATCTGGGTGTTTCAGGAGGAAGGGCCCATGTCTCTCCCCCCCTCCCCCTATTTTTAATAAAGTTATATTTTTGTGACTTGGAGATTTCTTGTTAACTTATACCACGTAATTCCAACTAGGTGGACTTACATTTAGAGAGGCTGTATGTTGTAACAGATTGTTATAAACTTACAGTAGTTGTAGTGTAAAAGGCTCCAAATCTGTCATAACTAACCAGAGCACACTTCATTTAAGACAAGGACTAAATACTGCTTAAACATGAGGTTCCAGTATAAATGGGTTAGGCCTGCCCTTTTTTGACCCTTTTCATGAAATTTGAATAAATTTTGAAATGTAATGGTGGCCATTGATAAAGAAACAACCCACTTTCAACAATTCGAGACCATTTACACCATAATCATGAAACAGTTTCATTTTTTCAACAGTAAATGAAGTCATTGGCATATTACTGTTCTACTGCCAGGTAGGCATACTTCGTAAAAGGCTGCTGATAAGAATTAAGATACACGAAATTTATTGCCAGACCAATTCTAAATTTGTGTGTGCTTCGCAAGACCAAACTAGACAAACATTGATCAAGGCCTGCATTTTTTCATTATTTTTATTCAGTGAAACTTCGCTTCAGTAATTAAAATTCATAGTTCATTAGTTGTAACACAGCCAGTTTTGAGAACCCTGCTGAGACTGATTTTATGAGCACTCTAGACTAAAGATTCTTGGGGACGGGAGAGGGGGGAGGGGGGGGGGGGGGAACACAGGTGCTAAACAACTGATTGGACAACAACAACAAACACTTGCCATGTGAATCTGATTATATACATCCCACAATCCATCCTTCACAATGGCATCCTGCAAAACAGTTAGCAAAGTTGGAGTACAAGTTGTGCAAAACATTTTTCATTCTTGATGAAAGTTTCTCATACATGAGGGAAGTGAACACTACCTTCGTATCAACTGCAGCTCTTGATATAGATGCACTAAAACAGTAGATGAATATGTATGTATTTATTTCATTAGGGTGGCCCGGTCAGTTTCAAAATTAAACAGCTCACATGTGGCAATGAAAAAGTTGCATCATTGAAAATAATTGTAAATAGGTCTTTAGAAGTTATATAATTGTAATTCAACATTACTGTACTTTACATTAATTTGATTACAGTAGGTATGTGAACACAAACCATTAAGAATCCCATTTTAACACTGCTGCATTTAAGGTGGTCAAGAAAGAACTAATCAAATATAGCGTACTTATTACCATCATACATATGGGCACAAGTACAAAATACAGGCTCTCCTTTCTTTTACCTCTCCCCAGTTCCCTCACCACTCAATCCCCAACGCTATGCAAGAAAGACTGACTGCAGGCTAGTTAAATGAAACCAAGACTGGGTCATCAATTGTATACATAAATTAAATGAATGTGAATGAAACCACAGTAAATCAACAGTGAACAGCATTCATTGAAGAATTTCTTGATGTACTTTTTTACACACATTTAGAAAATGTAAGGCAAGTTAGTTGCAAGAGCTACAACAAGTCAAAGCTCCCAATCAACAAAATGTCACCTCTATTAGTTTAGCATTTCTCCCTTCTCAAGTGATCAACTATGATGATCACCCGTACACTAGAAATGCTGCATACTTCTAAGGTAATACTGTATATAGTTCTTCCCTTGAGGTATGTTGTACTGATATCACTAGTCCCCAGTATTAAATTTTTATGATTCATCCCACCTAACTTATTTGACTACTGTGCATTGCCTATAGATACCAAGGGTGGTATAATAAAACAAATGCAACCATCCCTGCCTGCTGCCTGCCCTTACTGGGAAAATCTTACTAACAGGTGCAAAACTCATGAGAGGATCCAGAGTTCTCACATCACCAACCTCCATCATGTGTCCGCCGTATGCTGGTGCATCTCGACTCACTAAAAATGGCACCTGTGACATACTCTCCATTCCCCCAGCAACCATCACATCCTGAACATAAAAGAAAGGTTACTTTTGTGCTTCTCAAAGACTGTGGAAAACTACCCTGAACTTTTCTTTTCCCTACAAGAAACATACTGGGGGGAAAGTTTTTCGGCACGTGCGCACATGAGTGAGTTAAAAATGTGCCTAACGCTTTGAGCTCTCAACAAGATAGTGGGTACCGGTATTTATGGCTAGCTAGATATTTTAACACAAGAAATATATGCTACTCAGCTTTAACTAACGTTAAAACCAGATAAAAAAACAATAGACCATGATGGTGTTTCAAAAATTGGTCGAATTTCTATCATGTGCCATGTGGTTCATCAGACGGCTAAGTTTCCAAACAAAATGAACAAACTATCAAAATATATAAATTTACCATTAGTTTTCAAATAAAATTAATGTTGTTTGACAACATACAGGAAAAGTAACTCTATGCGATGGGTTATGAAGAGATAATAGAGATAATGTTGGGAGAGTTGCCAACTCCATCAAGCGCCATGTACCCGGTATGTCATTCTTGCACTAAACCTGTCAACTAATCATAAAACAAGAATTAAGAATGGATTGTGTAGTCCTGACTGACCTGATGTCCACAGGAAATGCTCTGTGCTGCCAACATAACAGATTTCATTCCTGATGCACATACTTTGTTGATTGTGGTACATGGGGTGGAAGTTGGCAGACCTGTAATGAGGAAATTAAAGGTGGACTACATACAATTATCAAATTCTTAATCAAAGTAACAATTATTCTATTATAAAAATATAAAAAAATTATAATTTTTATCACAACACTAAGTACTCCAAGTTGGACATACAGAACATACTGCAACACTTTCCATTGGTTGGTTGAGACCCAGTAGCTAAGATACAGTGCCACATATTATTAATTATTATTATCATTATTACTAAATTATTAATATCACTTTTATCATCATCATTATATCATAACACAAAAAATTACAATACACAAAATTAAAAGCCTAAAAGAAATCTTAAAGCCAAGAGCTTGAATCACTTTGGACTAACCTTGGCATCTGTCAGGATAAATTTATAATTTATCATGATTATAATTATATAACACTGTGTTCCAAGTAGTTACAATTCTAACATTTGATAAGAATTTGATTAACTTGTCTCTTTGTCTCCCCTAGTAATTTCAAGATAACACACAAAGCTGTTGATAAAAGAAAGTTTCAGATTTCATTCCATGACATGTTTGGCAAATGCAGTTTGAGCAAGTTACTCATGGACCTACAGGTACATATATAAACATTAACTAGCTCATTAAACTGAAACTGCCAAACTTTAATCTTGCATTCCTCCCTTCAAGTTGACCTGGGAAGTCAAAGCCAACTATTACACCTGGAATGCAGTTGAGCTACAATTTAACTTTAAACAAATATCCAATCTATACTGTCACAAATGGACAAGTTTTTACCTGGCTGTATAATATTAAAAAAAAATTCTTATCTTTAGAACCCTTTCTGTCCAAAACATGACTGGGACCCAAGTTTTTCAGGGTAGATTGTGTTTATGTCACCAGCTGCTCCAAGGGCTAGTTGTCTGATGGGGATCTTTCCCTGACCTTTCTGACAACTCAAACACACTTCTTTATTAAAAAATTCCTCTTTTACCCTACCCCTCCTTCCTTAACTTTCGTACCTGCACTAAGAGCTGCTTGCCTAGTGGGCGCCTGACCTTGACCAGCTTGACACACGTTACCCATAAACACTTCATCCACCTGATTTCCTTCAATACCTGTTGGAAGAAAAGTACAGGAAGTTCATCAGCAGTGCTCTTCCACTTTCTTTGTGATCATTCCTCATTGGTTAAGGTCTTCCACCAAGACCAAGCCACAACATTCATCATGGCAAGTTAATAGTAGACTATTTCTAAGTTGCACTCTACTGCAATGAAGAAGGTATTTTGAGAAGAGAAGAAAGATGTATGGTTTGAAAGAATTGTGACACATGAAGTTTACTGAAGTGATATAACAACAACAAGAGAGTTGATGCAAAGATGAGGACAAAAGGTTACAAAAAACTGTTGAAGTTGTTAGACAAGGAATTTTGAGATGGCTGGGTGACTCATGTATTGAGAAAGGATGTTGATGAGTGTGTGAAACAGGCATGGAGTTTAAGATTGAAGGTAGAAGAGGAAGACCAAAGATGCGTTGGAATGGAGAAAGAATGTGGTAGGGTTGGTTTGAGCTTTGAGGACACAAGTGATTGAGTTATGTAGAGAAAGAGTCAGTAACACCTTGAAAAAAAAACCTGCCAAAATAAAATGATGATGTGACAAAAAATCCCTTCTAGTTAAGGCTAGGTGCTCATTTTCTATACATTTGTTGTAATTTGCAGCACCTAACCTAAAATTCAAGGTTTTGTTGGTTCCCTTTGGAGCATATTTAATGGCTTATTACATGTGGATAATAAGTGTAACAGTTGTATTGGGGAATTCGAGCTGGAATTGAAGCTCAAAAACAGAATCAGTTTGCTTGATGCAAATATCTAGCAAGACTCAACACTACGGATTCATCAGCTACAAAGAAAAAGTTACATTTATCACAAATTTTGCTTTTATTGACACTTTTAAGTCAAACATAAAGTTAGTTTTTTCACAATTTACAATAAAAGAAGCTGTAGTATTGGTTACCTGATCGTTCTACTGCATTTTTAATTGCAGTAGCACCAAGTCGAGGAGCTGGCACCAAAGAAAGAGAACTGCGAAATGAACCAATAGGTGTTCGGACAGCACTTGTAATTACTACCTCCTGTAATGTTGAGCAATTAGTGACATTTCAGTTGGACTTTTAGCTATTGAAACTCTTGACTGCTTTATATTACACAGAAATATTGGTACATAGCAAGAGATGAAAGAAACAGACTGACCTAGGGTGAATCAGTACTTGTCAAAACTAAACAGAAAACAAACTTATAAACTGATCAAATTAATGGTATGAAAACCTTTTCATGAAACGTCTGAACTGAATATTAAAAATAAAATTTCTCAACACGAAAACTGTCATGGGTAAAGATTTGATCATGGGGGTCACTTCATTATGCATACATTTTTTAAAGTGTATAATTGAATCATATCACTATTATGGAACTTAATCTGATAGAAAGGGATTTTGAAAAAGAAGAAAGATAGCGTTTATTTTGAACATAAAAAAAAAAACACTTTTGGTTGCCGAGGTATTAAGGCTTTTCAATAATTATATGCAAATTACCAATGTTGTGACGTTAAAGTAAAGAATCCAAAGGGGAAAAATTCAAAACAGTCAATATTTCTTGAAATACCAGATCATTGATCCTGAAACTGAAAATTCCTTTCTAACAGACTGGTCAAGTTCTATGATAAAGATTTGCACATTTTAAACGATGCCTAAGTAACGGTTATCATTAGTTTCATATAATTAAGCCCTGTTTACGCGAGCAATTTTTCCTTGACGAGTTTACTTGATAATTTTAACTGCTCGTGCAAATGATCAACGAGTTTTTCTTTACAATTTTTCATATACAAATTTTCCTTGTTCGTGTAGACGACGAGCAAATTTTCCTTGACAAGTTTTCAGTTCAATATAACAATCATATCCTTGCCACAATTTCCTTGTTGTCCGTTAAAGACTTGACAAGGAAAATTTGCCACTATATTCTCCATTTACGCTACGCGAGCAATTTTTCCTTGTCAAGGAAAAATTTCTTGTGTCTTTATTCGTGTTCTTGAGTAGAAATATAGAAGACAGATAAAAGGCCATTGTGGTGAGCACACTTTGAGCTTATCAAGTGTAATTGCGATAGAAATCACAATGACTGCAACTGGGAAAAAACCCTTTCTGACAAACGTTTAGCAAAACCACTACCATCAGACAGTTCTAAGTTGACTGTGCACATAAAGCCTGAACTCCAATATCGGTTTAATTTATCTGAATTCAAATCACAACCTTCTTACATATTTTTCTGGGGGTAAAATAAATTTGTGGGTTCTGTACTCACGTGTAACGCTGAGCGAGAACAGGTCGTCGACAAAAGCACGCGGGAAGCACGAGATATCTACATTACACAAGTCAAGAAATTACCAACAAAGAGAAAGCAGTCTTTGATATAAGCAACCGTTTTACTTTTAGCAAAAGGATACAGAATTTTGAGATGGGTTTCTTCGCGCAAACCTTACAAAAGCGGCCATGTTGTTGAAGACTAGTTACTAGCTCGCCTCTTTTTTTCATGAAGCCGACTCGTCCCCAGTCGTCTTCTGTTTTCAACGCGCAGAATGAGGAAAGCGCACGGGGACTAGAATTTTGCTTCAATTTATTTTCTGCTCTCAATCGCTATTAAAGTCGAGATAAAAATGTCCGGGCGTGCATCTCATAGTTTATCCAATACTACATGTACGGTTAGTGGATCCAGGGAAGACGTGGGACTCCAATCACAAGTTTTTTTTTAACTGTTCATTTAATCACAGGCACTCCAAGCTTGTAGCTAATCTAATGTTATAATGATTTTAAATATTGACAATTTCCCAAACAAAGTCTTAAAAATTTAGCAAAAATTTTAAAACCTAAAATATTGAATAAAAAGTTTATTGAGTTCACCTTGTGTTTGTGTCTTTTGCGTAATTTAGGTGTGACTAGAGGTGTTGTCAAGTTTTTTTATGTTTGCTGTTCCTTTTAAATACTGGAGTGGCATATTTGCTTAAGTCTATGTCAATAGTTATGACAATCCATAACAAGTACTGGACAGTCAATTTCAAACCCTAAAAAATAACGATGGTCACACCTACCACCCCAACATAGGGACTACTTCCCTCTCCCCCCTTCCCCCGGCAACTCAAATTAAATTATTTTTTAAATTGAATTCAGCTAACAGATGTTTGATTTAATTCAACAAGGAGGGAATAAAAAATTACATGCAAATAGAACAAAAATGCATTGCGCACTCAGTTTTTGTGCTTTACATTATTATAAGTGTTACAGCAATTACAAACACTGTTTTCTTAGATAAATGTTAATAAAAATTAATGAAAATTAATATAGACCCTATGCAAAAATAGTAGCAATTTTGAAAATATTACTTTGTCTACATTCAAATTTGCACAATAAGACTCTCTGGTAAAATTTCAAAAGGATATATTAATAATGCAAAGAGAGGCTAGTTGCATTAGACAAAAGAATATTTAAATCCCTGCCATTTATGCATAAAGTCTTTGTTTCAAGTTCTTTCTCACATCCTTTCAAGGATATCTACAATCTTAAATACAATAACTAAACCAGTCCTTAAAAACTTTACAAGTCAGACAAGGAACACAGGTATACATTTGTGTTGTATAAATCAAAGATTATAAAACGAACAGCAAACAAGTCTAACAGCAAATACAAAAATCAACAAAAAAAATCACATTTATCAAAATTGAATTTCAGATACAAAAATAATTTATAAATAATCTTTTTAGTCTCATGTTGTCAGTCAGAGTAACCTTTTACAAATGTCATGACATAAAGCTTCAACATCTTCAGCCAAGTGATTTACAAATGTGTACATTTTCTCACTAATTATCACATGATCATCTTCAATTTCCAAACTTATCATCTTAGCTTGTGTTGCACAGATAACAACACCAGTTATCTTTTTCTCTTTTTGTAGTTGTGCTAGCATTTCATATTTCAACTGAGCAAAATCTGTTGCATGAAGTTTATATCCAGATTTCACAGACACACTCATTTGGACCTTTCCATCTTGCACAACCAGAACATCTGAAACTAGGCATTTTGTTTCTGTAATGTTTTCAAAATCCTCCTCAGGCAGATTTACTTTCATCCAAGAAGGAGAGGCTTCCATTAGCATTTCTTTTTCTTGGGAGCTTTCTTCACTAGAATTACTAGCTGGGTATGGATTGTAAACAAATTGTATTCTTTTAACTAGAGGATCTGACGTGGCAGAGCCTATGTTGTAGATTTTCAAGTTGTTGGGTAATAAGATTCGCAGTAGTTGTGCCATTGCCTGTCGGCCCCTTGCAGTTACAAAGTTCTCCAGGAAACCGTCTTCAACATCCAAGGGTGGTCGACTGTCTTAAGGCTGAACTGAAAACAGAAAAGCTCACAAACTTGCATCAGGGTTTCCTGCAGCAATATTATGCCCATGGATGGACTCAAAAGTCTAAAACAAAGTACTTAAAATGGATGAAGTGCCCCCTAGTTGAGTGTACTGTAATGAATTGTAATATAACAAATACTGTGGAACATAATTTGACAGTGTTGTGAGCTGTAATAAAACTATTTTGAGTTACAAACACTGCTGCCCGCTGCAAACTGCAATAAACCGAGCTGTCATAAATTGTAACTGACACTGGTTTCACCCATATTTCATCATGCATACGAAGCTATTGATCTTCGCACTAAAATATCGGAGGCAAAACATGTTTTACGAGCAACCAAAAATTCTCGAGTTAATCATTGTTAGGGTTAGGAGTAAATTACTGTTTAGGGTTTGGGTAAGGATTATACCTATCAATCCCGAAGTGAAAATGTGGAGTTTGACAACCATAAACTGCATGAAAATATGAAGTTTGTTGGCCTTTACTGTATGCTTAATGAAGTATGGGTGAGTAAGGAAACTTTACCTAATATTATGAAAAGATCAACACAAGAAAAAAATTACCAATGTTTTCATTTTGTTGTCTCCACCTGTTGTTGGAAAATGTTAAGTTCTGCAGTAGCTTCATCACCTGAGATGGCATTTTAAATGTCTCATCACGAGATATTTCAAGGGACCTATGTTCTGACCAATTGAAAAGTTCACGACGACAGTCGTCCACTGTGACTGATGTGGCTTCTCCAAACAGGTATCGCTTTTGCTGCAGTTCCATCAACTCAATAGCAACATCTACTCGGATGGAAACATCCCACTGCTAGGAACGAAAAAAAAAAAGTGCAAAAAATAAAACCATCATATATACGACTATTGGCAACTGGAATCATCAGTTAACGCATATAAACATTTTTTTTTCGTAAGAACAATTCCAGTATGGAATAACTTATCATCAATGGCCGTCGAATCGAAGTCTGTGTAGACCGTTTTAGGTCACTTATTGTAATCTGATGCCCGCTGATCACCCTTGCCTGGATTAGTCTACTATTTTCCACCATTAAACTGAAACTGAAAAATATACTCAGGTCTGCTTACAAGGCAATATTTTGTGGCCACGTGATTGAGCCATTTCATAGTTTACATTTCAGTGTAGTTTTTTCTAAGACTTGTGTGAATTCACACTTCTCTCATCCGTTACACTTTGTCTACTTTTATACTCCACTCAACTCTCCTATCTTTGTTAATTAGTTACTCCTATCCAACAATACAACCCTTACCTTGAGAAGCTTACGTTTTTTTCTGTTAGAAAATTTTTCCCCCTTGAGGAGCAAGAACCAACATCATTACCATCGCTCTTTACCAGGCCACGCGCTTTTCCTGAAACTACATGGAACCGAGGCGTAGGTGGTCCAGTGATTTTGCGGTGACTGCATATATAAATATAAGCCTCCTCGTTATCTTCTCCGGCATTACATATGCCCTTATTTAAGGTCACAATAAAACAAACAATTATTGCTTTGTTGTGTGTTATAATCAGAGCAGTGGGCGAGTTAGTTGGGAATTTGCCCGGAGTTGGGGGGCTCCCATATATTTACCATAGGGACGTGCCTCCAGCCTGGCTAGGGTATGGTTTTTGAGGTCCTTGCTTTAGACAGGGTATAGAATTTCACTGTTCTTAAACAGGGATCGTTTTTTGCACATATATATTGTCTTATACAGGGTATGGTAGCGATATAAAATTCATGAACTTAAGAAAAAAAAAACACTAAACTGAGCCGCTTAGTGGGCGAATGTCATGCTTGGTGTTTTGCCTGTACTTTATCATTTTTATCACTTATAATAAGTTAATACGATGAATGTCTTATATAGGATACGCATATTAGCCTTCATTATTGAATAGAATATACACGTTTAAGTTTTCTCTATTTGGCTTGAAATTCCCAAGATTTTGCTCTCTTAAATAAGGTCAGGGCCCGAAAGGGGGGG
>JAOBAT010114290.1:0-14161 GCA_026413305.1 Hydrozoanthus tunicans
ACCACGCTTTCGCGTAAATAAAAAATTTTCGTTTCTAGAATATTTAGAATAGGTAGAGAAACTTCTTTTGCCCTATACCATATTAATCCACCAATGGCATCTTTCTCCATCATCCCGTCCAGCCGTCTAAGTTTCAGGCGCTTCCTTCTGCCCAAGTTCTTACCGTAGGTAGTTTTCTCTACTTGCATTGCTCTATATCTTCAGAGTATTATTTTACATGGAAGGGGGCAGAAACTGTTAACACTGATTTTAGCTGTGTATTCGATGTAAACAAGCAGTATAAACTCAAAGATTTTTCCTAAAACTTTCAGAAAACCTGTTGCAAACAAATGTTAATGTATAAAAAGAGTTTGTTTTCATAGAAGGAAAATCTCCAAATTGGGATTTTTTTGTGTTTACGCAATGTTTTAACATTCGTGTAAGAGAAAGCACTTTTGTTTCCCTTTTGTTCGATTTTGTGTCAATGATATTAAACAAGAAGACATTTTTAGCAAATCTAAATTCCATTGATAGCTAGTTACCCCCAAAACCAAAACTCACTGAAGTAACAACCTGTCTGGCATGGATGTTCAACTTTGTGTTCATGGAAGGTATTACTAAGACCTTACCAGACGAATTTTCTCCTTACAACAGATTTCCCATTTTTTCAATGGAATTTAGGCTAGACCACTAAGACTAACAGTCAACTCCCGATAACTCAAACCCTCGCCAATTCGAACCAGAATTAATTTGGAACAATAAAGCATTTACAGTAATTTTCCCCTCGGTAACTGGAACTCCCGATATTTCGAACCATTTTCAATATCCCTTGAGGGATTGAGTTATGGGAGCCAACTATAGTACTGACCTCTCGTTCAAGTCCCCTTTTACGCCACCTTTGATGTCCATCCAAGCATTGATCCCAAGAGCTCTCAAACCGTTATAAACTTTTTCTACTAGCTTCTGGTTGTCCCACTGGTACGACAGCATGATATGCTTCGCCATTTCTGCTCTGACTAAATGATAATCAAGGACCGCATTTACATTAATGTCACTGGAGCTATCTCGGAGTACTCCCAAATTACTCGATTAAAAGTCTAAAAGCTGTTCTGTGATCGCACATGAATTTCGGTAGTGAATGATATTAGTAGAATGATGTTGGAATACTCCGGGAATACTAGGAGGTAGCTTGTTCTAGTGTAAATGGGGTCAAAGTACTTCTCGTTATACCATCGATCTTCCACCGTTATCGTCAATGCCTTTCTTACTGTCATTGATAGTAACATCACCACCATTGTTATATCATGATCATTGTAATGGTCTTTGTTATTGTCACCGTCGTTGTTATACCATCATCACTGCAATGGCATAACTATTACATCATTATCATTGTTTTGTCGTCATCATTGTTATCATCTTTGTTATTGTCACTGTCATTGCTGTATCATCATCTTTGTCTTTGTGCTTGTTACTGTCATTGTTATATCATCATCAATGCTTTGGTTATTGTCTTTGTAATTGTCAATATCATTGTTTTATTACCATCATTGCTATTGTCATTGTCTTTAATATGTCATTGTTATTGATATTTTGTCATCATTGCTATTGTCTTTGTCTTAGTTTCACTGTCATTTTTATATTATTATTATTTTTATTGCTGTTTTCATCACCTGTCGATGCAATAGCTATAGTCATTCTTGCTATTACAATATTTAACCTCTAAAATTTATGCATAAACCATCAGGGCCCGGTTCCTCAAAACCCTCATTAACTCAACCAAGGGTTAACACTTAACAAAACCTATTGGTTGTCATGGTAACTAACTCTGGGTTAGCACTAATCGGGTTTAATTTTGAGAAACCGGGCCCAGTCCTGTAAAGTTTACTCCATTAAGCTTAATTGACGTTTGAACGACCAACCAGCCATAGCAGGAGAAACTCGAAAACGTTTCTATGTTCTTTGAATTGGAACAAGTGACATAAAATGCTGAGTACTTCAACATCACTACGTTTTACTTTAAGTACATAAAAGTATTACTCTTTAACAAGAATTTCTGACAGTCGCGTAAAGACCAAACCACACAAATACTTCCTCATCTAATTACTTGCTTGAATAGTTAAGTGGCTCTGATAAAAAGTAACACAGCACAATTGTGATGGTGCAGTCAAACACATCGTGTTTAACAAGTGCTCGTTAAGTGCAGTCTTGAAGTGATTACTTTCAAGGTGGCGAGTTAATATTAAATTTGCTTATACTCAAAGGCAACAGCCTATTAATTAGGTATTTTTACACCGTAGCCTTGGAGCACTTTCAGAATAAAAGATTAAATGGTGCATATCAATTCTTTTCACTTGGTTTTTAAAGAGTGATAACAAAACATTTGCAATTCAAATATGGCAGCCATTCGTTGAAACGCTTATAAACTCGATAAATTCCATTCATGGTTACGACTTAGAAAAACAGCTAATCTAACCGAAAAATAAGGCGACGATGGCAGCAACTGGAGTATTTACATGTTTTGCTAGTTTTCAGGTGTGGAAAATAGTCAGTTTTTTCTAGAATACGATAAATATTCCAACAAGCGTTGTCGGCTGCGCGATGTCCCGCAGCGGTCTCGAAACGCTGCACCCGTTGCTCGGTGAAATTTTAATTCCAAACTAACCGAGCTATTTTAAAGAACTAAAAGTTTTAACTTTCGAAAAACTCAGTATTTTCTTTCAAATTTTGTTTCTTTGATGAGTTAATCTTGAATTAGCACGTACTGTATGCAAGTTATACGGTGTTGAATTTTATGTGCAAGACTAACTTATCAAATCTTATCGACACAACCTTGTTAAATTTCTGAAAAGAAACTGTTGCCTGTACAGCTCTCAAATAGGAAACGTTTGTTGTTAATACAGGACTTACCTCAAACAAATGTAAGAACCACGGAGATTTGTTTTAAAATAACGGCAGAAACGAAAGTGTTTGTTGTTTGCACACGGCAAAGTTTTCAAGCTATGAATATTAATTTCGACCCATTATAACAGTTATAGTAGAATAAGCTAGTGACGCGTTACAAAACAAAAGATCGGAATACCTGTTTTGTTTTTTCTAACAATTTAAATGTATTAAAAAGTACTACTAAATTGACCCCATTTTTTTTCGAGATTTGTGAAAAAATGAAAGTTGGACAAAACCTACCGTTTCGCGAGTGACTATTTTTCAAAGCCGTTTGCTCGGTTGAACAAAACTTAATTCCTTTTTTTTAAACTCACACTATCCAGTGGCAAAAAGAAAAGCTTTTGCGAGTACTCTATCTAGCTGACAATTCTAAAAAAATTCCATCAACCAAAAACGAGAAAACTGAGGAATTTAAGCAAAGAAACTCTGCCTAGAGAACCAGTACTACTAAGTTTACAACATTTTTTTCGAGATTTGTCTTAAAAATTAAAGATGAACGAAAGCAAGCGTTTCGTGAAGGACTAGGATTTTCAAAGCCGTTTGTTCAATTGAACAAAACTTAATTCCTTTTCTAAACTCACACCATCCAGTGGCATAGACAGATCTTGCGAAAACTTTATCTAGATAACAATTCTGAAAGTATTCCACTAACTGCAATTGAGAAAACTAAGGAATTCAAACAAAGATAAGAACCTCTGCTCTAGGGGCACATGACTGCCTAAAAAATTTGTTTTATATTTTGTTATATTCGTGAATTCTCCCACAACAATGGCAACTAGAGCCAACAGCTTTCATTGAACAGCCTGCGTAGCGCCTGTTTTTCAGGGGAGAGGCAAAGTGTCAATCGAACGGCCGCCATGATGAACGCACGAGTGAAAAAAGAAAAAAGAAAGCCCTGGAGAGAGGGCTTTTTCTTCGCTCGCCCGATTGATACTTGCTCTCCCCTAAAAAACAGCCGCTTCACAGGCTGGAAGTTTGGGAGAAATTTACTTTTCAGTAAATTACTTTACAATTTACATACATACAATTTACATACATACAATTTACTTTGTTAGATCAATTATCTTTCTCTCAGCACCAAATGTCCTATTTTGTATGTGTTACGGTAAGGAGAAGTTGGATGTTGGTGACTGTATCAAAACTGAGATATATATAAAATGCTTATATTTACTAGTTATACAGTAATCTTACCCTGATTTATCTTGTAACTTTATTGTAAAGCGCTAGTAATTTTACCAGTCAAGAAATTACAGTTGCTAGAAGTAAACTTACACAACACCAAAGAAAAAAGCTGCCCCGGCACAAAATCGGTGTGGTATGGAATTACGAGCGAAGGAAAACTGAAAATTTGATTTTCAATAAAATTTCGCTAACCTTGTTATAATTCTGTTTTTGGTAGTCTGTTGATCCTCTCTAGCTGTTTCTTTGGGTTTCTAAACGATTTTGATGCCCTCTGGGTTCAATCGTGAAAGAAGTACAAGTCAAACATCTGACAGTCAAGTACAAACAGTCAGGAAGCATAGTAAGACTAAAAAAAAGAATTTAAATGAATGAATCATTAGTTTTGTACTGTTATGACTAATGTAATGTTCTCGGCCATTCCTCAGCCTGGGTGTTTTCAGTTAGAATGCTCTTAAATTCTGGCTAATTTTTAGCCTGGCGTTCTTACAAAAAGGTTCTTATTAAAAAAAAAGACTGTAGCCCCTCTTCTTTTAACGTTTTTTAAATTTTTATGCATACACATTGACACCAAAAAACCAAGAAGATATGCAGAATAACTCTCCAAGACAGAAGCTTTGATGAACTTAAGTGTTTTCAGTGTTTTTGTACCTCTTTGTTTTGGTGAATTTGAGCAAAAAGAATTAATTCAAACAAGTTCCAGATGAATTATAGAATCCTTTAATAACAGTAATTTTGGAAAATAACTAAAACCTTTTCTCGGTGTTCCTGTTGCATTTTTTAGACTTCAAGCGCGCAATGATGACGTAGCAAAAGGTATATGACGTAGCACGAGGCATGAAGTAGCGACAATTTTTTTTCTCAAAAAATTCAATTCTGGCTACAATAGTCACATTTTCATAACTTTAATTAATTAAATCGTTTGAAATAAAATTTCTGTGACATTTCTAACATTATTTCTGCTGCTACGTCACAGGTTACCAGTCCCCTGCCTGCTCGGTCAAAATTTACATTCCAATCTTTTTTTGATTAAAAAGGATACTTAGACGTGGAAATTTTCTTTGGTTATTCGAATTTTGAGGTTACAGGTGACAACAGTTTTAATCCAAAAAATAAAAAAATTAAGCTTGATTGGGACTTTAAGTTTATCACCGCTGTTTGCAATTGTGGTACACTCTTTTTTAATATAAGAACGTCTTATTTATTGGTTGAGGGTGAATGTTGAGGAATTCGAATTCAGTCTCATGATGTTCTTAAAGTTCTTAAAGATAATTATAGTTTCAAGTTTTGTAGTTTCAAACTTATCTATTTATTGCTAAAATACAACATTACTTTGGTGCACACGCACCCGCAAGTAGCAAAGCTGATTTAGGCAGGTTTCAGTGTGTTTAACTAAACTGAAAGAGTCTAAAAGAAAATTAAATCTAAAATTTGAATGATAATAACAATAATTAATCATAGCCTATACAAAAACAACATAAAAAACCAAAATAACTTTTAAAAATTAAGATAATGGATAGTGAGAAATCCAGCTTGGAGATTTCAGCGTTGTGACCTAGTTTTTCTAAATTTTTGAATAAAAATGATCTTAATTTTTCTTTGAATTTTTTTCTATTGTAATGGCCGGGTTTGCAGTTATTATTTTAATTTCGTACAAGCCAAACGGAAGTACAAAATGATATGCGTTATTGAATCGGCCGCAACCGGCAATGGCCAGCAAGAAAGGAATATAACAATATGATGAGCATTAGCAGAGAAAATATTATTTTCATAATCTGCTGCAATATCTAGATTAAAAGTTCAAACTTTCCTCAGCCTCAGTATGTTCTTAGAGTGTATATAAAAACCTTTGGACTTTTTCAACCTCATGTTCTTACAAAAAGGTTTAAAAAAAGAGTATATATTTTTAAAGAAAATCATTATTTGCCAGAAAATTA
Organism: Hydrozoanthus tunicans; assembly: GCA_026413305.1. Lineage (NCBI taxonomy): Eukaryota > Metazoa > Cnidaria > Anthozoa > Zoantharia > Hydrozoanthidae > Hydrozoanthus > Hydrozoanthus tunicans. Next base: position 6,039 of record JAOBAT010114290.1, read on the forward strand.
CAGTCTAATTTTGAGCGCGTGCGCAAGCGGTCTGTTATCTTTTACAATAAGAAACTTTCTTTTGAGATAAGAAAGAATTTGTACTGTTATCTTCGTACTTTGTGTTGCATGACCTGAAGGAAAACTTTTTAACCAACCAAAACAGTTTTTTTGCTTGTCAAATTCGTAAACATATTAATGTTTAATGGCCTAAAATCAGAAAAATAATAACACTTTGTCAAAACACTAAGAAAATGGCTTCCGTTTAAATGAAAATGAGGGAGAACACTAAAAGCCAAATATGATCTCTCAAAAAAAGAACTAGCTTGATTCAACATTTCGAAGAAAAGTTTTTATAACTGTAGGCGACACAGAACCGCCTGTTTTTTGTTGCGCTCTGCCTTGGAAAGTAATACCACAATTGCTACTGTGATGGACTTGTATGAACTGAGAAAATATCAAGATGAGAGGACAGATAATTCAGAACTATCTTGTTCGCAGGATCCCGGAGGGTTTGAAGTAGCAATAGCGGATGGAGGCGGTTCTACCTCAACAGGTAATAACAATTCACGTTTATAAATTTTGTCAATGCACTCGATGGCGTTGTTTTTATAGATAAATGCAAGGGAATATCGTACAGTATTGACATGCATGTGTTACCATTTTGAACTTATTCAAAAATAGTACCAGTAGTGCGATATAAATTATGCTCGCTCATTCCTTGCCGATGTACCTTGCCTACTAAATCGTTTCTAGTTTACTACATATATTTGTGTTTAAGCAATTTATCTAATTGTTAAACGTCATTGGTCAGGACTGATCACGTGGTGCACGTTTTCCGGATTTGTATTGACTTGAGAATTCACTGCAATTCCCTTTTGAACTCACAGAGCGGTCAGCTTTTATGTGTTTCTAAACTAAACTAACTTTTATTATCGTCGTTACGCTGGGAGTGGTTGCCCATTCTCCCAAGCCAATGGCTTTTGTTTAATCGCTCGACGGCACAGATCTTGGCGTGAAAGTCGATTTTGTGGAGGGAGGAAAACCGGAGAACCCGGAGAAAAACCCTCGGAGGCAGAAGAAAATCGACAAACCTTAGCCCATATGCAAACCCAGGATTCGATCCTGGGTCCACAGAGGTGGGAGGCACGAGCGCTAACCACTCGGCAATCCTGACTTTCCGCAACCACAAACGAAAATATGTTTCCTTACCTTTGGCTGCTTTGAAAATAATATCCTTAACCCTTTAATTTTATTTGTATGCATTGGTAAATTCTCCAAACTAGAGCCGAAACTTTTCATGGAACACGTTTCCAGAGAGCATTTTACTTTTCATCTTAAGTAATTTCACCTTGTTTGGTCAATTCTTATTTACTCATTACGTAAGGAGAAAATAGATGTTGATAACGACTGGGGTTAGGGAAGAAGTCAAAACAATGGTATTTTTAAGAAACCCAATTTTGTCGGGGGAGGTGGTGGGTGGCGGTTTTCTTAAATTTTGGTCGATCTGAGCCTCGTTGTTCTTATAAAGTTGTTCTTACAAAAAAAGCGTGTACTAGAATGCACTCATGCTCGTTCGAGTTGGAACGATTTATAGTATATGTTTTAATGAAGTTTGCATAAATACGAAAAAACTCACAAACAAACAAAAAGCATCCATATAACTCGTCAGTAAAATTATGTGGCACGTAGATCGATTCTTTAAAAAGTTTTTAAATAAAGTATACAGCCCTTGAGCTTCAAGTCTTCTTGAACTAAGTTCCATAATTTATCTGTTTTTAAAAGTGGTTGAAAAATTTGGGGATACTAAAAATCTCAAAACTAACTAATGCTAATAATCTAGTTTTTAATAGCTCTTGTTCGACACTAGCTACGCCAAATTTTTTGTCCCTGTTACACTGAAGTTAAATAAATGTAAATTCAATCTTTGCCTTGAAGCCCTCAGAAACTTTTGTTCCCTGACTTCCCTACTTCAACAAAATTTTTTGAGGCAAAAACGGCTCTGCCATTCGAAAAAGCTAGTTCAAGGCCTGATTGCCCAAATTTCAGTAACATAGTGAAATGCAAAATGCTTCAGACAGAGAGGTCAGTCATTTTCCGGGTAACGAGAAATGAAAGACAAAAGAGTATGTAACTCAAATTAGCGACGCTCAGTGCCGCGGGATATTTCGCGTCGATTAAAAACGATTTCGCACCAACCATTAATTTGACGGCGAAAACTTATGTGATGATGATGGACTGACTATTTGTTTTAGTTGGTCAATAGATTCTGAATAAGAAAATATTTTAGGGGCCAAACGCTAAGATATTATAAAACATAGTAAAAAATCCAAAAGGCTAAAAATGCAAATCTGAGATTTAAAAGTGAGGACGACGTTTCGACCCTAGCTAGCACGCATCATTATCAAGTCAGATCAATAGAGTGTTTTACCATAAAAACCGTTCATTTGACCAATGCATTGGCGAGTAAGCTAAGAGGGACTTAAGAGTTGCTAAGTTTAGATCATCGCCATCGGTTTTTTTAAGTGTTGACTCAAGAGGGTAATAAAAACTACCAATTTTTTAAGTTGATCGGAATTCAGCTGTTTTATATTGCTTGATGATCAAAATTAACTTTTGCATATTTTCCAAGGGCTGTGAAACAGGTAACAATCTTTATTATCGTATCAAACTGTAACATACAAAAACAAGAGACTATTGATAATAAAGATTTTGCGACTTTTTCCGCTTCTTTAAAAAGTGATACTATATGTTTCAGTTTTGGATAATCACGCACTGACGTCTGATGACGTGATTGGGACCAAATATGCGACTTGTTATAAAATTAAACTTTCTATTATCTTTTGTCTCGAATCTCACAAGAAACACCAACACTAGGTGCTGATTTAAATAATCAACGTTCAACCGTTTGTTGTGCGAAGAAGTAACTTTGTACAAGTTAAAGGTTACCAAAATGTTCAAACATTTGTACACAAAACTAGGCAGTAAAGATGAGGAAGAACTGGCGGATGCAAGGAAGAACAGAAACTCACTGCAAGTCTATCAAAACACTCGTGCACGCGAGTTTGATTACGGCACAGCTAATATGGAAATGAAAGAGAGAAGAAAATCAAGTGAAGGTACAAAATGACGATAAAACAACACAAGTTACACGCTTTAATCAGTTCGATAAATACTTGTGAAGTTGCTTTTAGAAACCTGCTGCTTGTTCTCGTACCTTAACTGTCAATGTGTTACTTGTTTTTCTCATTCCTTTTTTAATTTACTTTCGACTATCTAAACGATGTATCTCCAATCATTAATATGCAGATATGGTTTCCACATACGATTTGGCAAGTATTGTCAACAGGGCAAAAGATTTTCACAGAGCTAAATTAGACATAAATAGGTATTTTTTTCAAAAACACTAGTACAAACGCGTAATGTTCATGAACATATTCGGAGTTGTAAGGAACTATTACTTAGAAATGTCTTAATTTAAGTTCTTAAAACCCTGGTGTTTTTGACAATAACTCTGACTGTAAGTTTCTAGGAGACCATTAATTCCACGATGCATGTATATATAAGTCTTAAATTAACGTTATAAAGCTTGTACATTGTTGTATAAAGTCATATGATTGAAATACCAAGCTTGAAGTACAAATTTTAAAATGAGAGTGCGGTATCACTTATGTAATTGCAAAAACCAAAAAGAATGTTCTTAGACAATTTTCCGGCTGTTATTTTAAACGTAAAGCAACGTCATCGACTTTGAGATTGCTTATACAATTAATTGATGTCTGAATGATGATGATGAAAAAAATATATCAAGAGTAATTGAGGTCGATACAGGTTTTAAATTAATCATGCGAGACTTTTCATTGATTAGGGCTTTTTAGCACTAACTCTCTGATTTCTAGTCAGTCCTTTACTTCACTGCCCATATGAAAAAGTTCCCATGCAGTGGAGATTTATGAAAACAGGGCCGCGCCGCCGGTCTAAGACGGAATATAGAGTTTGAAAACGGAACAGAGAAACCGTGCCAGTACGGTGTATGTAGTGTGGTATATGGTATTGCTCGGTTTTTTAAACCTATATATTTGTTGATTTAGCGTCTTTCTGGTAAACTATACCAAGAGTTACATTTATACCCGGAAACTAAACCAGATTATAAAGACCTATTGAAACCAAAGTTTTCACTGGAGCCTGAATCTTTCCAGCTTAGAAATAATTTGCACGATCTGACCCTTAAAATTTCAAATGTTTAGAAGCCGGTTTTTGATTTAGGGCCTTTGCTCAGTTGTTTTAAGGATGAACAAACTGACCACCTTCTATTATAGCTGCTTTTGATTTTACCAATAAAGCATGCGGGGTGTTCGATGTAATCAAATCATTTGCATAAAGTGTTTCTCGGCCTCCATTGATTAACTTGGGGTTGATAAATCCATAAATCAACAAAAAGCCAAACAAAAACTGATTAAGCGGGTTCGTAAACAAAGAGGGCTTACCCAGCGAATTTAACGCTCATTCACCTTGAGAACGATCGGACCAAGCCCATTTTGATTTCTTTGCTGGTTTGAGCTAACGATAGTTTGTTGGAGGATAGGTTTTTGGTAAATTACCAAGCTGGTTTTGTGAGTCTGGGATCTCATAAACAAGAATCATTCTTTAGTGCTTTTTCAACAACAGAGTGTTTCAGTAAATCTCTCAACAATGTTTTCTAATCTTTCTGGTAACATATATCCCCGGAGGGGGGGAGCGGGGTACTTCGGGGTCAAAAGGGTAGAGATGACCGTCGGAACTGAGTCCCATTTATACCCGAAAAAATACCAAGGGATAAAAAATTTCCCCCCTAAAAAATACCTCTCGGTTTTAAAATTACCCTAAAAATACCAATTTTCCCTTGACAGCTAGCGGATCGGCGCAAAGTTCCTCGTGATATGCCGTGAATAAAGGTGTGCGCGTATTAGAACTTTCGTCGAAGGACTTTTTTCTTAACATCTTATCAGTATCCACGTTTGCTAAAACACGGGACTGCAAGCAATCCAATAGCTTGGGGTTTTTTAAACCTAAAAAATACCAGACTCTTGGTTTACCACAGAATTTCTTTTAACAACCCCTAAAAATGGCCGGATCAACAATTTTAACCTCTAAAAAATACGACGGTCATACCTACCATCCCAATATAGGGAGTACCCCCCCCCCCCGGCATATATCCCGGACCATTATAACTCCTGTTTGGGCAGAAAGGCCGCTACTCCGGATCGTTAAGTCGCCGCATTTTAGAGCAACTTATTATGACTTAAAGCGATTTAAGGAAAAATGGGGCGATCCTTAATGCCGTTAATACTAAAACTGGCTTCGTATTTCTTAGTTTTTCAGTCGATATTCATTCCAGGACTAAATGAAAACAATGATCTGAGATCACAAAAAAAGGATGACCGACCGACTTTTCTGTCTTCTCGATATTTTTTAACATTTTTATAATAGCTTTTAATATAGTTTCTCTACATTAGCCAAGAACAAAAATAAAAGGTTTAATTTTTAAACGACTTAACATTTCATGATTCTAAAGTCACTAAAAAACATTAGAAGTGGTACTGGCCAAACAGGTAGACTTTATTTAACAATATGGCTCCCTTTCAGGGCTATTCGATCTGCTGTAATTAAGCACTTTTAAAAAAGAAATAAAACTTGAATAACGAATGAAATATAAAACCGTCGGCCAAGCAAAATCATGTGACGGCTGATTGAGAAGCATCCGTCATAGAACAGAGATATAGGCGAATGAGCCAAACTCTGTGTTGCAAACTGATTAGTCAAAAGAAAGAAGATATCTGCGGGAAAGCGTGTATGTAAAAACACTTTCAGATTTTTTAAAAATACCTTCGGTGTCGGTAGATCTAAGACTGAGTAAATTCGTTCATTGGCTTGGCAAATCCTGTCTAATAGTTTATAACTGGTATTTGCCACAAATATTGAACAAAAACTCGGTGAAAATGACTGTAGCCGATACAGTGAGCTTATCCTAGAGAGCTAGTTAACCCTGCCACAAAAGTAATCGTCTTTCGAACAACCGGCCAGAAATATGACAGAAGAGACCAGTCCTAAATATGACAGAAGAGTTTGGTTTGAAGGGTCTGTCACTACACAGAGCACAAATGTACTGAAAGCTATCAACAACTTGCGCTACTTTCCGTTTACATTTCAATGAAAAGGCCCGTTTTAAGTTCAATTCAAGTGCAATAATTGGAGAAACCTCCTTGTTCAAAACAAAAATTATAGTTAAAGAAAATGGCAACAAACCGCGAAATGTTAGTGCCCAGGCTTTTCAAAATCTCAACAAGAGAACTGGTGACGACCTGCTTTCCAAGATTTTTTTTTTTTGCGGCAAGTTGTTGTGACAATGTTGGCTAGGAATTGCTCATGATCTGTCTGGTTAATTTCATTTCCTTTCCTGATACTTCGTGACCGTGACATGACAGAGCGTTATTTCTGTCCATCAAGTGTTTGTGTGTAAAAACCCTCAACTTTCGTTCGACTGATCCTAACGCGAACAAAAACAATGTCGGATTTATCTGATGTAGAAGTCGAAATTGCGACCGGCCGCTTCAGCAGCAGATCGCCCACGTTTTCCCGGACAAGATCTCCTCCAAACTACAAGCTAACTAAACTAAAGGATGTGACAAACTTAGATGAAAGACATGGTTTATTGGCAGACGTTTCTGACGGGGAAGGTATTCACGAGAGACTGAGTTGTATATTATGTCTAATGATACAAGGGTGTTTTGTTTCGAATATTCGATTCGAAGTCGTAACACCTAAAAATACGGTAAAATCGAAGCTTGCCAAGAAGAGACCCCTGTTTTCCCGCAAGTTACATATTTTCACAAGAATAAGTTCGTTTTCGCCAAATGAAAATTTCAATTTTGATTTCCGCTTCGTTAAACTATATATAAATATAAGCCGTAACGTTTGTATTTTAGTTTTGACCATATTATTTTCTTGGCTTTTGCGGGAAATAGCTTTTTAAACGTTTTCATCGATGTGTTTTACCAGTGTTGAGGCTAACTGGTTTTGCGCAAACACAAACTTTAAATAAGTCCGACATTATGAGGCGATATTAACAGATAAAGTAAATCTTTTACTTTAGTGATTGTTTGTGAAATTGTTGTGTATATTTCACTAACGTGTTAAGTTTATTTTTCTCTGAAAACTACCGGAATTCTATCAGCAGGTAGGAAAGGTAAAAATAAAACAACTCAGTATTTCATAAAGAAGCTATGAATCATTCCATAGTATCCTCTTTGTTGACGTGGAGCATCTATAGCCTTCGATTCATTCGCGCATAAATTATTATAAAATATAATACAATACATAATATATTCCGATCAAGTAATTTGTGAAATTTATTACTAGATACAAGTCTGATGACCAGTATAGTTTAAATAGATATATATATATACTCAAGAGAAAACAGAGCAAAAACAATAATTAAACAGCTCCACAAAATGAACAGTTAAATTTTTATGGTAAATCTAGAATCAAGCAGCATAAATCTTTAAATATTTTGAATATTTTTGGTTTTTGATATTGCCTTGTGATATGTTATAGGTGAGAGAATTGTTATTTACAAAATGTTTGACAAATGCATTACATAATGGAAAACCTCAAACCTAATGTGTGTATTAATACATGTTTTTATATTATGGTCTTAGTGTCTAGTGAATAACTTAAATTGTTCTATTTGAATAAAGCAGATCTCTATGTTTTCTTGTCACTGAATTATATGTTAACCAGCCTCTATCAATCCATTTTTCATTAATGATCTAGTTACAATCATAGATACTTGCTCCTTTAAGATATCTAAGACTAGTAATTAAGGGAAACAATGTGAGATTTGGAAAGATGGATATAATGTAATGCAATATATTATATACTTTGATTAGCTATATTTATATATTATACCGTTGCTTAATTAGTTTTTGCAACCCCAGCTTTGTAAAATTATAATTATTGCCATGATGGAAATAGGAAAAGCTTTATACATCTGCTTTATTCAGCTTGTATAAGGCAAACAATGCTACTACCACAAGGCCTAGTAGCAAAATGACTTCTTAACTTGTATGCATTAAGGCTTTTATAAAAAGAGGGTGGGAGGGAGG